>JASDQU011102065.1:0-12141 GCA_032191745.1 Picea mariana | reverse complement strand
AGTGGTAAATGTCATCTTTTCCCTGTCCTCAGGCAGAACAGAGACTTGATTGTAGCCAGAGAAACCATCAATCATGGACATCTTGGATTCTCCTGTTACCCTCTGCAGTATATGTTCCATCTTTGGTAAGGGGTAGTTATCCTTTCGTGAGCTACTTTTCAGGTTTCTAAAGTCTACACAGAGTCTGATTTCTCCATTCTTTTTCTTTACTGGTACCAAGTTGGCCACCCACTCTGAATATCTCAGTGGTACGATGATCTGGGCTTGTAGCAGCTTCTTCACTTCCCTCTCCATAATAGGCAGCAGCATGGGATTGATTTGTCTTAGCTTCTGACTAAACGGCTTTGCCTCCCTTTTCAATGGGATTCTATGCTCAATAAAAGAAGTGTTATATGTTTTGAGATCTTCATAGGTCCAGGCAAACACATCAGCAAATTCCCTCAAAAGTCCAGCGTATTCAAACCTCTGCTCCTTTGTCAGAATTTTTGACAATTTGACATACTTGGGCTCACTCTCAGTGCCAATGTTGCACTGAATAGTACCAGCGTCATCCTTCGAGATTTACCCTTTTAATGACACATCATTTCTATCAAAAAGCCTTTCCAAAGGAACCAGTCCCCTTGGAATATGGTTATTGGGGAGCTGCACAATGTTACGCTCTGCTAGTTTACTCAGAAACTTACCCCCATCAAGCTCTTCTTCAGAGACAAAGTCTTGGTCGATATGCATCTCTGAAAATTCTTCGACAGTCTCCAAGAATTTCTTGATCTCGAGATCATCCTCGAATACCTTCCAATGTTTGACGTTGTCAGGTATGGAGGGCATGTATTTTACTTCCACATCATATCTGAATTTTGGCGGCAAGGGTACTTTGAAATTTCTTGTTGATGTAGCCAAGGAATTTGCCATTGTGTTCTTCTCTCTTGGGACAAAATAAATGTTGAATGCTAAGAAGAAACTGTCAACTAAGTCCCATACCTCATTTCTGTAGCTTCTGAGTCGAGGATTCTTAGCCTGATAAGCGTTTCTGATCTGTTGGACCACCAACTCTGCATCTCCGAACACTATTACCTCCTGAATTCCCATTTCCTTTGTGGCTCTCAATCCTAGGACATGAGCTTCATACTCTGCCACATTGTTGGTAGCTTCAAATTCTAATTTGTATGACAGAGATATGGTTTCCTGAGCGGGTGACACAAAAAACACCCCAACTCCAGTGCCTTCCCTGGAAAAGGCTCCGTCAAAGAACATTTTCCTTATGGGGGTGATGGAGGGAGGAAATTTATGGGAAGTGGTGGGAAGCTTTCTGAGTTTTAAAGGAGGCTCGGGAGCATGAGTGAATTGTAGTACACTAGAACCTAAATCAGTGTCCAAGGCAAAAATGGGATGGTTGGTAGGGTTGGCCTCATCACTGATTATATAGGCCAGTTGGGCTTCCCTGTATAGCCTCCTATGTTCTCCTCCAAACACTGGGATAGTAGCATATGTGAGGTCCATCTGCAAAGTTCCCCCCAATATTTTTATCCAAAATCTTGATAACAACATACCGAACTTGGGGGGGACATCAGCCACTACAATATCCATGACCACACTTTTCATGGGCAACTGAAACAAGGTCACGACCAAGTCTTTGATAACTCCTAGACATTGAACCTTTCTGAAGTCAAAGGAATAGAGGTCATGATAGGCTCGGGTGACTTCTAGCCCTAACTCTTCCATGACAGTTTTGGGCATGAGGTTGTGAGAATCCCTCAAATCCATCAAGCAGTTGTGCAATACCTTTTCATGTATGTTCAAGGAAGTGTAGAAGGGAGGGGATGAGTCATTCCTGTCTTCTACCATAGGACCTAGAATAATTGCAAGCTTTTCATCTTGCAAATCAATGGAGTCTGTGGGAAGGAATGATACCTCAGACTGTAAAAGCTCAGAGAAACGTTTCTTGAACCCTTCATGTTTAATCAATTCAGTTAGGGGCACAGGGATTCTGATCTTTTGAATTTCATGCTCGAAATTAAAAGAAGATGTAAGCTTCGAAATTTCTCTTATTTTGGGAACATGACTCTGGACTATGGGAGAGAGGGGTTGGGGCTTCTTACCTCTGTGACTGTTCTCCACTTCATTAGCCTGTTTCTCTGTTCTAGTGGACTGCTCAGGAACATCAAGTGCTACTGTATTTTTCCTAGACCTCAGATCATACTTGCCTTGGCTGCCACTAGCCTTGTCTCCCTTGCTCAGTTCATTTAGTTGATTGTCCATGAGAGAATCCTCGTACGCTGATTGAGTGAGATGAGGAAAAGGAGGAGTGTCCCCAAAGAAATGGATTTCAATATCAAACTCATATGTTTCCCCTTCTTCCCCCTCAGCCACAAAATTGTTTTGAAAAGGGGCCTGAATTTTTTGGTCTTCTCTGTCTCTTCCCCTCTCTCTTTTCATAGTCGGGGAAGTAATATTGTTTGGCCTCCTGAAAAATCCTTTGTTTTTGGCATTTTCAGGGCCCTTGTATGCTTGTCTCCCCTCTACCTTCATTCTCTCCATCTCTGCAGACAGAGACTTCACCATATTGGTCAGTTCATCCACTTGAGGGTGGGGCACCGATGGGCCAGAAGTTGAGGCTTCCGATCTTTCCCTTCTTCTGTCTTCGTCAGCCTTGTTCCTCAGTCTATCAGCTGCTAATACATTGGATTCCACTTCTATGGCCACATATTGCATTTGAGATAACGAGGTGGCTCTTCTTTCTCTCAATAAAAGACAGAAGTCGGGGCCAAACGGACTATCATAAGAAATCTTGGTCGAGGCTTCTGAGGGTTTTATTTTTGCAGGAATTTTATTATACATCTTATTGAATCTTTTGGAAAAGTCAGAGACAGACTCTCCTTCCATCTTCTTCAAAGACCCGAACTCTGTCATGTAATACATGAAATCCTTCCTATCTCCCCACTACCTCAAGAAAACACTATCCATGGCTTCGATCCTAGCAATAGATCTGGGGGCCAATCCTCTAAACCATTTCCTCACCTCACCATCCAGGCTCTCGACGAAGACTCTCATCCAGACATCTTCATTTTCAATGTTCAAGTTGTCTACATAACTGTAGAAAGAAGACAGGTGCTCTTCTGCAGTTATGTCCCCTTCCCCAGTGAACTTGGGCATATACTTCAAGTAATCTCCAGTAGGGAGAGGATTCATAGGATGGGGTAGGATTAAGGGATCATATCTGGCAGTGACTATGGCATCCATTCTATTTAGAGGGGGATTCACACTGGACATAGGAATATTAGGTGGAGGAGAAGGAGTTCGTGAAGGGGCTACTGGGAATGAGTCTCGAAGTGGGATGGGAAATAAAAGGGGATTTAAGGAGAAGGCTAACGGGCTCAAGTCAATAGATGCTCCTTTTTGTGCAGGAGTGGGGAAATCTTCTGCGGTCCTGGGTCTACGCCAAAGTACAGCTTCAGAGGAGAGGGGAGTGACAAGGGTTTCTCCCTCCAATCCCAGACCAGGAGGGGAAAACTCGACAGGAACAATCCCGAAATTCAGGAAATGGGAAACCTCAGAAAGAGGTCTATTAAGAAACTAAGGAGGAGAAAATGGAGTTCCTACAGAAGGAGATGGTGGATTACCTGGTTCAATGATGAAAGCTTCTTCTTCATAGGCCCTTCCTTTTCTAAGAACCACCTCCAGATCGGTTTTAGGTGTAGATAGAGGCAGTTGTGGATGGGACCGCGTGTGTCTACCTATGAAAGCCACAATTAACGCGGTAGGTTCTCCATAGTGAAGTCGCCACAATGGAGTCGCCAAGTGCACAGTAGCAATCTTCAAAGGCTTTGATACCTGATGCACCTTCAGAATCAGAGCCTCAATGTTGTTCAATCCTAGGTAAAATCTTCAACTTCGTCCTCAGCAACGACGCCAGAAATGTTAGCGTTAGAAGTCAATCCTAGATTTCTTGCAGGAGCAGAGACCAACGCCCATCAGTTTTATGTCACGATAGATTTTAATGGGTGATCAAATGGGTAGAAACTCGAGGCGATATCACTCTAACTCGGGGACTGGGTCTGGTATGTAAGGAACAAAGGAGGTCTTGATCTAACGTCAGTCGGTGAGTTGATTTAAAGATGATTAGGTTGAAGACTTGGTGAGAAAAGTGAACAAACTACCTCAGGCAACAAACCTTTCAGTAGTTTGTAGAAGAAAAACTATGAATGCAAGATCCTCTTGGTTCAGGGCTTCAAGAAACTGAAAGGGGGACTTGAATGGATCCTCCAATTATGAGTCATTCAGCGCTAAGAAAATCACAGAGACCGATTAGAAACAA
Source organism: Picea mariana (assembly GCA_032191745.1). Lineage (NCBI taxonomy): Eukaryota > Viridiplantae > Streptophyta > Pinopsida > Pinales > Pinaceae > Picea > Picea mariana. The sequence goes on along the minus strand of JASDQU011102065.1, from coordinate 7,829 downwards.
TGCAAATATTACAATGATCCAACCTACATCATCCTATAACAGTTACAACTCGACTGGATCCTCCAATTCCGATTTTCTCTAATACAGTGTAAAAAAAGACGTGAGTGAAACTGACATTCATAAGGCAAGAAGTCTCAAGAGTCCATGCATCACCAGAATAATAGTGCTTCATTAAAGTTTTACAACCGGGAGCCTTGCTCAACCATCGATCATTAAAAAATACAAAGACTGAGTCTATATACTCAGAAGAATTCGCCTAACAGAGGCGTTCTCAGTCATCCAAGGCTTGGTGTCCCTTCAGCCAAATTCGGACGAATATCATTCATCAGACACCGCCTTAACTGCGCATGGTTCCTGCAAAGGGAAGTAGTTGAGCCATTAAGTGTCAAGTTAGCGTGTGTAAACCTCTCTGACTAGTCAAGGACTCGTCATGGCTTCTTTGGAAAAATTGGTACACAGGACTCTCTTGAGCAGACAACTTGCCAGACCCTCCATACCCTGCACTTAATGAATGAGGAGAGGTTTCAACCACCCCTTCTCACCTTCATTTACTCCAAGCAAAAACCAGGATCGAGGTCGAATCATATGTCGCTTAGAGATCGCGACGATCCCTCCTGTGACCCAACTCGACGCCTTTTTCCCCTCTTGCACAACTCTTTTTATTTCCAAAGTGATCATGGGCTGTGACCCTGTGTTTACTCTCAAATGTGCTTTCAGCGTTTGTGAATAGGAAGGAGCTGATCCTTTCTTATCACAGTCGCGATGAGAGAAACGCCGAGATGGCTTAATTGGGCGCCATGCGTTCCTCTCATATTTGACGGTCCTAAACTTACTCGACGATGTTGTGGGCCCCAGGTCCTAGACGCTTTTGGCACTTCGGGGTTCGGGGTTTCGAGATGTAGAACGACATAGAACCCTCACCCTTCGAACTTTTGAATGTCGAAAAGTCGATGTGACTAGATCTCACGCCACGTGTCCTTTGGATGGACGACTACTATCCTTTCCTACATGCAATATGGGCGCTATCCATTGCGCTAATCTCGGTGCAACTCCGCTAACCGTGATTTCCCGCCATCCGTCGATCTACTCTTATGGATGAATCTGGACCGTCGACAATATAATTTCGCCTGCTTACTTTCTTGGAAGCCTAAAACGAGATTTCCCGTGCTACGCTCGGGCACTTCTCGTGCAACTTGCAGACCTGAATGCTCTTGTGCCCAGGACAAGAAATGTTACTAACAGGGCCAAGAAGGATTTTTTTTGGGATGGCCTTAAAACTGATGTTCAAAGGTTTGTGGAAGAATGTTTGGTTTTCCAAAAAAATAAGGTGGAAACAATTAACACCCCAGGTGTTTTACAACCATTAGCCATCCCAAGTCAGTGTTGGGATGAGGTTTCCAAGGATTTCATTACAGGTTTACCGAAGTCTGAAGGAAAGAGTTTCATCATGGTGATTGTTGATAGACTGACCAAGTATGCACACTTTTTTGCACTCTCTCATTATTTCAAAGCCAGTATAGTTGCCACCGCATTCATGGAGACAGTTCAAAATCTACATGGAAGCCCAAATATAATTGTAAGTGACATAGATCCCAACTTCACTGGACATTTTTGGACATAATTATTTTCTTGTTTGGCTGATCAGTTGGCTCATATCTCATCCTATCATCCTCAATCTGATGGAAAAACCGAGATAGTGAACAAATGTATTGAAGGATACCTTCATTGCTTTGTCTATGATAAACAAACACAATGGTTCAAATGGTTACCCTTGGAAGAATGGTGGTATAACACTTCCTTTAACACTGCAACAAAAATGACACCATTTATGACATTCTATGGATAGCACCCACCTTCCATCACTTCTTCTCTAAAATAAAAATCTAAGGTTCAAGCAGTGGAAGATCACATCGAGCATTAACAACAAGTTCTCCAACTCTTAAAGGAAAACCTGACCATGGCACAAAATCGCATGAAAAAACAAGCAGATCAACATAATAGTGAAAAAAGTTTTAAAGTAGGGGATTGGCTATCTTTAGGACTACAAACATATAAACATATGTCCCTCAAGCAAGCTAATAAGGATAACAAATTATCACCAAAGTACTATGGCCCTTATAAGGTGTTGCAAAATATTGGTACCATGGCATACAAACTGGATTTGCCTACATCTTCATGAGTACACCTAGTTTTCCATGTTTCATGCTTAAAGAAGGTTATAGGTGACAAGATCCCAGTTCAAACTATATTTCCAGGACTTGATGAGGAAGGGAAAATCATATTGGAGCCTGAATCTATCACTAACACAAGAATTCGCCCGCTCAGGAATAGATCCATTTCAGAGTATCTCATTAAGTGGAGGAAACTACCCGCTGAAGATTACACTTGGGAAGATGATTATTTTATACATAAGCATCCATAATTACTCAAGTGTTGTGGAAAACACTTGTTCGAAGGGGAGGGGCATGTTAATCCCTAAATAGTGGCACATTACACCTTAATTGGGGCATATTACATTAGTAATGTTATTTTATTTATGTTGGCTTGGGTCCATTAGTTGTAATTGCACCTCCTAGTTTCCTATATATATCAATGAGATCTTTTCATTTGGAATCATATTGTATTGAGAAATTTATGTGGTGTATAAGGAGGTTTCCCCCTCGAAGAGGCTTATTATCTGAAATTCTATCTTTTTCAAGGTGTTGAGTACTTATTCTGAGKTTTTTTAATGCTATTTTGATATTTGGTTCTTAACAAAATACTTTTGCAATTAGTCTTGTTTTATACCTGCTCACATGAACCTCTACGAATATCTTGGTCCTATAGACCCATTTGCATATAAAARATTTCCTCCCTGGTGGAAGTGGCACCAAATCCTAAGTTTGATTCTCTAGGAGTGAGTCATACTCCTCCTACATGGCTTCTTCCCATAAAGGATTTMCCACAACCTCACTGTAGAGCTGTAGATGAGAATATTGAACCATATATCAATGCATGGGCATCGTTGGTTCATAAGTTCAATTTACATGAGAAGGMTCCTCATGTTGATATCAAGTACTCCTTGAATCCAATGGATTCCCTACAAGGATACCTATTCCCTGAAGTGTGCACTGTGTCCACTTGGGCATCTGCTAAAGCTCTGGTGCTAGCTCCTCATCTGGTTGTAGTACCTACTCAAATCCATGTAMAAAATCCTCTGAATTTAATTTTGAATATGTAGCATCAGAGTGTATGTAATCATCATCTCTGATGTCTCGAACTAATGGAAGAACAAGAGTCTCTACATGTTTCACTGGAGGTGCATGCAAAGGACTCTCCTCAAACTAAACACTACACTCAATGCTGAGTTGGTCTATAGAGGGATCAATCAACCTGTACCCCTTAAAATCATCTAGATATCCCACAAAGATGCAAGTTGTTCTCTGTGGATATAATGCTTTCCTATTTTCAGAAGGAATATCGTCCCACACATGAGATCCAAAGATGTAGAAGTGTGTGACATCTGGTTTTGTCACTTGTCCAAGCCTCAAAAGGTGTCATGTCGTCAAAATATCTATAAGGAGATTTGTTCTGTATATAAGTAGCACAATTAAGTGCCTCGTCCCAAATCTTGGCAGGAAGAGACCTCACATGCAACATGCAATTGGTCATCTTCTTGAGATATTTATTATTCCTTTCATTAACTCCATTTTGTTTTGGAGTGTATGGAACTATATGTTACAACTGGATAGAAACCTCATGACAAAGATTCTAAACATATTTGTTGATGTACTCCCCCCCATTTTATGCATGGAGGATCTTGATTTTTTTCCTAGTCTGCGTTTCTACTAGTGCTTTGAAGTCTTTGAGATGATCAAAAACTCCATACTTTTTCCTGAGAAAATAAACCCAAGTATAGCGTGAGTAATTATCAACGAATGTAAGGACATACATTTCTTTGTTGATGGAAGGATGTGGAAATGGACCCATGAGATCACTATGAACAACCTCCAAGGAAGAGGAATCTCTCCTTGAATTCCCATTTTCAAGCTTCTCTTCAGGATGTTTGCCAAGAATGTAACCTTCACAAACCCCTTTAGAAAAGTAAATATCTAACAAGCATTTGACCATTCCTTTCTTGGAAAGTCACTGCATGTACCTGCATTTTAAATGACCAAATCTCTCATGGTATACTCTACTACTATCATTAGCATATGTAAGTAGTAAGGAGGAGTTATGGTTGACAAACTTGGTGAATTTATATAGCCTTGATTTGTGATCTACCTCACCAATTGTAATAATAGAATTGTCATGCATGTCAAGTATAGAAACTAAATCTATTGTAAATTCAACCTTTTTACCTTTTTACCAAATCATCTTTCGCTTCCATATGATGTGATGTGCCAGAATCTATAATCCATGAATCAGATGAGGAATTAATTGAAAAAAGAGCATGATGATTACATTTCTTAGATGTAGGATCTTCTTCCTTCTTATTCTTGACTCCTTTTGGAATGATGTTTCCAAGGTTGTTCTGTTGAAGTACATGTGCCATAAGAATTTGCTTCTTCATGCATGTGTTTATTGCAATAATTTCACTTCTTTCCCTTCTTCTTCTTATTCTTCTCTTTGAAACTTGAAGAATCGTTGAAGGGTTTGGAATATCCCTCCTTCTTTGGCTCTGGATGTGATTTCCCAATTCCTTTCTGTTTGGATGATCCTTTTCCATCATGCAAGGTGAGTGCATGTTCTTTGGGATCCTTGATTAGGACCATCTGAATGTGTTTTTCCTTCTCATTTGTGAGAGAATCAACAGATTGATCCATGGTAGGCATCTTCCAATTTGTTCCCATGATATATCTACCAAAATGGAAAGAGGAAACATAGACAACGTATTCTGGTCCTATCTTGGCCAAAATTGTTAGGATAAGTTGATCCGATTTCTTAGACTTATCAATACCACAAGATGCCAAGATCAATATAAAATATTTAAACTTGGTAAATAAATATTGTATATTATAAAAAAAATTAGGATTGAAGGTATTCAACTCTACCTCAAACATATGACCTCTCATTTGATCATGCTTTCCAAATAGACTTTCCAAGGTGGTCCAAATAGCGTGTGGAGTCTTACATGATGCAACATGAAACCATAAATTATATGAAATGAATTTAAGAAGAAKTCATGTGGCTTCATCRTTTCAGTTCACCCATCTAGTCTTCTCAATTGTTAATGTAGGTTTTGTTTCTGTCCCCATAATCWAATTGTACAGTCCTTTCCTTCTGAGTTGGAATTCTTCCATCAGCTTCCATTCAAAAAAATTGTATGGTGTGATTATTACCACCAATTTTTACTATAGAATAGGCGTTGTATCCATCTCTCCCACTGTCTCTAAGAAACCTTAAAAATTCACTCTCAATCTGCAAGTGAAAAACTTGAGAAATCATTGTAGAAAGGGCACATCAAATCGAAAATTTATATCAATTTTAGGAAGCAATTTTTCGTCTTTCTTTCTGAGAAAAAAATGTGGAATTTCACCAAATGGTTGAAAACCCAGTTGCAGAATGGGTCGATATACTTCTTGTGTGGGTCGTTTCCTCAGAAAGTTAATATTTTGGGAGAAATAATTGTATAAAGGGCACTTTAAGAGGTGGTCTCTGCTAGTGTCTAGGGTGAGACCCTACTAGAAGATGTTCACACTATACCTCTTTAGAGGTGGTCTCTCCTACCCTTGAGACATAGAATGACCAGGTCCTTATGGTCACCCTCTTCTAGTGTATGGGATGAAATTGATCACCCTCTGCTAATGTATGAGGTGCGACCACTCTAGAATTTGAAAAACCTTAAGTCTGGGTGCGACTAGTCGCTCCTTTCAACAGGGAGAGGGTACGATCGTGTCTTTTACACAAATTTTTCTCACCGAAACTTTGATTTTCCTTATTCTCTATATTTTTTGTATTTCTCCAAGTAGGTTAGCTCTGATACCATGTCAATGTTTCATAGAAACTTGCATAGGATATATAGCTAAAACAAATACAAACAAATCTTATCAAAAAAAGTACAAAAGATTCAATATGGAAGAATGAGAAAATATATTCGCACTACTCCAATGAGATAATCAATGATGATGATTGTGATTATTGTGATACAATGAATTAGTGGAATACACTCATAATAAGACATAACATTACATAATTAAGAAAAGCAATCAAGCAATTACCTTTCCTTGGGAATCCATGTATGCATAATAGTGATGGTCTAAATAAAAAGTCTAAAATAGAACTAGTTAGTTAACTGCCACTAAACTTAGTGTGTCGGAAATATAAATTTCTCCAAAAAAATCGTTATCATAAATTAGAATATATTTTTTTATTTTTTAATAAAAATATGAAAAACTTTGCCCTAAATCTCTTTAGAACTTTTAAAATTTATCCAAATTGGAAAATTTTCACTTTAAAAAAATACATTGGTACTATGTTGGTATATCATGGTGATAACTAAGTAGGATGCACCATACCTTTAGCCATACTACCTAATTCCCTACTACATGAGAGTGATCTCCCTGACTTCGATGCCTAGTGTACCAAAGAAAAAAATCCACTGATATGTTTATTTAAGGAGGGATTTAAGTTCAATTAGTGGGATTCCTGTATACCTAATGGTACAAGGGAGATCGAGTCCAAAATTCTTTACAGTATTATTCCCCCTTAAAGCAACTTCGTGGGCATTTTATTATATTTAATATAGCCTAATCGGTACTACTTGCTAAGTACCAACAAATTTATACAAGGCCATTGAACCCAGTTACTCAACTTGTATTCCTTGAGAATGTGCTTCCCAACTATAGTTTTACCCACCAAATCATAGATCACTATGTTTAAATGTGTCAGAACATGTCTACATCCTAAAATAAACTCTAAAAACCAGGTGCATTTTTCAACGTGAAAGAGATTTATACTACATGTAGTAAACTTAATTAGCAAAAATAGTAAATTAGGAGTAATTAAAAAAAGAACTACAAAAAGTACAAATAGGGGAAACAAAAGTATTGAACTTGCGAAATAAAGAGAGAAATGTTAAAGTGCCTCTTCAAGGGGCTAACTTCCATGTGATTAAAGCTCCAATACCATGAAAATGCTTCACAAAACATTATATATATAAACAATTTATGACTCAAACAATCATAACTACTTGTAGGCCCACCATTAATGAGTATCAATCTTCTAGTGGGCCTTATTCGATAAAGATGATCATTTTACATTAAGTAACCATAGATCAACTACCTAATAGTTCTTATTCAAAGAAAATGGCTTCATACATTAATTTATTAACTCCTAAGTATCCCAAAGTGTGGAGGTTAGGCTAGGTCCCTAACAATGTCAACCTTCACTTAAAAAAAAAAAAAAAAAATCCTTATGTTGGCTCAACCCCAAGTATAAAAACTAGAATGAATACACACACACACATATACACATATGTATGTATTTATGTAGTATAACCCAAGTGGTTAGCTCAACTAATTATTTCCAATGTTGCTGGGTATTTAGCTAGCTTTGCTCCAGTAGGTGATAGGTTCAAATCCCATAAGGTGTTAGACTAATGGGTTTATTTGGAATGCCATCAATAAATTTTGCAAAGAATCACTTGAGTTTCCTCAAGACATTTTCCTTGAAAAAAATTGTATACAAATATGTATATTTATCGTTGTGGGCTAGCTTAAGTTGTTGATATATGTATATTTATCATTGTGGGCTAGCTTAAGTTGTTGATATATGTATATTTATCGTTATGGGCTAGCTTAAATTGTTGATATATGTATATTTACCGTTGTGGGCTAGCTCGAGTGGTT
>JASDQU011102062.1:19768-30607 GCA_032191745.1 Picea mariana | reverse complement strand
TTTTTGGGGTAGGCGTGACAACTCTAGGATACATGTTTGCTGAGTTGGTTGCCTCAAATTTAGGTTCGGGATGACAAACCTAGTGGTTCGGTTTGCAAATACATAAAAATCTCCATTTTTATGAATTCCTCTTCACATCTCTATTTTTTATGTTATTTTTATATAGGCTACAACACAATTCGATTATTGACTAAACTAAAGACACATATAGAGTTGGGTGTGTAGATTCCAAATATACAATTTTTTAAAAAAATTAATATTTTTTACTATTTTTAATCTATTTTTGTCTTCACATATATCAAAATCCAAGAATACATATATCTCTTATTTATGCTATAACTTTTTGTCGGCTTAACCATTTCTCGAATGAGTTATATGTGACACTAGAGGAGACTGATATATATGATCTAAAAAAAATGGTTTAGTCATGTTAAGACCCTCCTAGCCTGCACGAACAAAAGATGTTGTAATTTCAGGCATATGTTGACTTTGATAATTTAAGACAAAATATAAAATTAACATGAAAAATTTCTAAAAAATACATGGGACAAGAAAAACATATTCTCTACAAGTATACAATTTTTTGGAATGAAATTCCATCATTAAGGTACTCAACACCTGCACGAACAAAAACATATACCTTATATTTTGTTGGAAAAATAAGATACCATTGTTAGAAAAAATCAAAGTTTACATAGTTATTCACAATTTCTATGAATAAAAATTGTATATTCAGAAAGCTAATTCAATTTCCTATGTTTCATATTCTTACACCATATTCAAATTGATTGTAAAAGTACCTTGAATAATCCCTCCAAGTTAACATATTGTTGTTTTTACAGGKTTGCATTGCCACTAACGCATCATGAGAGACCATCATTAGCTTGCACTCACCCTTATACTTCCATCGACATTAAATTTAGGTTTGAACAACCATTTGGATCCTATGGGAACTTTATTTTTAGGCAATTTTGTTAATTCCCAAGTATTATTTTTCATTATGGACTCRTACTCTTCCTTCATTGCATCTCTCCATTCTTTATGCTCTTTAGCTTGTTCAAAATTAAAAGGATCCATGAAATTCATTACCTCAACCATCAAAGCATAATATTTATACTTTTTAGGTWGTTGAGTTTGGCATGATGACCTCCTTGGTGCTTCACTTCTTTCACCTCTTCTTATGGTTTGTGGTGAATCTTCTCCTCTTCTTGGTGTACTTTGGCTACTTGTAGTGTCCTTATCTCTAGATTCTTCCTCCTGTTTATGTTCCTATTCACCATCTTCTTCTTCTTTGACATTTTCATCATGATCATAATGAATATACCATGCATCATAATTTTCCACCTTATGGCATTCATCAGCATGATCATGAAATAACACATGTCTCTACTTGCAAAAACTTTATGTGTGTAGGGATCAAACATATTATATGATTTGTGATCATAACAATAACCAATAAAAATGCACTTGATTGCTTTTGCATCTAGTTTTTTCTTATATTCTTTAGGAACATGAGAAAAATATTTGCTTCCAAATATTTTTAAATGGCTTACTGCTCGTTTATAACCATAAAGAGCTTCAAAAGGAGTTTTATGGTTTAAACTTTTAGTTGGACTTCTATTTTTCAAATAAACAGTAGTACTAATAACTTCAACCCAAAAATCATTAGTAAGATTTTTACCTTTTATCATGCTTCCTACACATTCCTCTAAGGTTATGTTCTTTCTCTTAGCCACTCCATTCTGATGTGGAGTATGTGGCACCGTATACTGTTGTACAATTCCATGGGATTTTAAGTACTTGACGAATGCACATGATGTATACTCTACCCCTTGACCTGATTGGGGGATTAGGATGTATTTTCCTATTTGATTCACAACCGTATTTTTAAACTCTTTAAAGTATTCAAATACATCACTTTTCTTTCTCAGAAAATAAACCCGTGTACTTTTTGTGCAATCATCAATAAATATCAACAAACAGTATGCTCCACCAAGTGGTCTTGTCTACATAGGACCACATATATTTGTGTGCACAAGTTCAAGAATATCTCTTTTTCTTTTATCTGTATGAGTAGGTAATTCTTCCCTATGCATATTCCCTAATGCACACCCTTCACATGCAAAATATTCATTCTTAAGCAATGGAAGTCCTTCCACCATTCCTTGTTTTTTAAGTAGTAACAAATCATGATAGTTAATGTGGACATACCTTTGGTGACAAAACTTTTGTTGTCATGGTTGAGGATGCCAATGATTGATGACTCTTTCTCTTCACATCAATATTATATAAACCTCCAACTCTGACTCCTATTGCAATAATCTTGTAATGATCCTGCATATATTTTACTACACAATGTGACATTAAAAACACTACCTTCAAATATTGATCTGTTATGGTAAAAACTGAGATTAAGTTCTTCTTTATACTAGGCACATACATCACATTTTGAATATGTTTAACGCAACCATTTGGTAATGTCAAAGATACATCACCATATCCTTTAGTTTGATTTGAACGATCATACACAAGATATATATCTGCACAATTATTTGTTTCATGATAATTTTCAAACCAATCCTTGTTATAATGCATATGTATGGAGGCACCATAATAAAAAAACCATGGATTTTAGTCATCTGTTTCAATGGACAAGGAAGCATCTAAAATAAATAATATGATATTTTTGAAGTCATCATTCCTTGTTTATCCTCCATTAGAAAAATGACCAGTATGCCTTATGTTTCTATGTTTGGATTCATGATACTTTGATGCAACTCCCCTCTCCATTCCAAGGTTCTGCGACCTCCCAGTCTCTGGATCATTCCAATTTTGAGTTGGATCGACTCTTCGGGCTCCTGAATGAACCCAGATAAATTACACTCAGACCCCTTTTCTTCCTTTGGTTGAGGCCCTGTAATACCAACACCTTCTGTCTTCACACTCTCTGGGCACTTCTCAATTTATGGGCGCTAGATCCTCTTCACTAGCCCCTTCCTTCATATGTCCTTTGGTTGTGCCCTTGTGGTACTGCACGATTTCAGGCTCGGGCAATAGTGGTTTCAAGACAAATTGCTTTTCTCCCCACAATCCTCCTCCAGCTGCCACGTATCTCCTTGTCAAAACCATGGTTGAAATTGTGGCCCGCTCAAGGAATGTTAACGTCCGAGCTTATCCTGGCCCCACAATCCTTCTCGATCATCGATCTCACGATCTTGATGATAACGTCTGAATCGATGCTCTAGATCCATGCCTTTCAATATATAGACCAGATCTACTTCTCCTAGATCAACGACTGTGATCTTCTTCGCAACTCCGGACCTCAGGTGTTTGAAATCTCAAACCCAGCTCCTCCCGTATGTCAATCTCCTGTAGTTAAAAATCTACGGACACCTGTCCCATAAATCAATGGCTCTTATCCTCCTTCAGATGTTTGACCTTTCAACTAAGATCAACGGTCCAATGACCCTCTCCTCGATTGGGGATTGAGATCTCCTCTGGGCCTTCGGACTTCTGAGATCTCAAATCTCAAATCCTTTTTCTTCTTCTCAAATCCGTGAAATCCTACCACGTGTCCTCTTAGATTGGACAGCCTAGGATTACTTCGGGTCTTCACCCGGAGTGCGTGGATCCATTCCACGTCTCCCATAAATCCGACGACTATGAACCTCTCCGTAACTTTACCTGGAGTTCACAGATTTCCGCCACGTCTCCTCTCCTGGTCCATCGGCTCAGATCCACTTTGGGTGATATGAGGGCTTAGAGCCACTCCGTCTTTCCAGACTTCGGATATTTCAAATCTCAAACTTCTCCTTCATGTTCTCCCAGAGTGTTTTCTCTCAGATTTCATGATCCTTCGCCATGTGTCCCTTCTGGATCTGATGGTCCAAAATCTCTCTTCGTGTATCGGGATTTCGTGACTTGCGACTTCCAAGTCATAACTTCCTCCACATTCCCGACTTCTGAAATTCTGAAAAAGGCCTTAATGAATGTTGGCTCCTTTCCTTATCTCTGCTCATGTGACTATTCACCATGACTTGGGGTCCGCCTTTCAAGCGCATCGGGATTTCACGTATCAGGAACTTCTGATGCGATTCACCTCCGTCCTCCCGAATCCTGAAATGTCGATATTTCAGAGTGCCAAATCGATGGTCACACTCCTCTGTATCTAATGACCATTATCAAGTCACAAACTCGGCTTTCGCGAGTTCTTGCAATTCTTCCCTTTGACTTCTCTGATGTGCGAGTCAGCAAAACGTTGATCACTCGCCACGCATCCCCTCTCAATCGACGGGTAGGATCGTTTCGGCTCCCAGGCCCCCGGGTATTTGCTCCTATCTTCACCTTGTTCTCCCAGTGCCCGATCCTCCAATGTGTGTGGATATTTGCCACCTATCACCCCAGATCCAATGGTCCAGAATGATTTCTCCTTTCGCGAGTTTTCTCCCTTGCTCCTTGCAAATCTCTCGATGTATGATTCCATGAACACCCCAGATCTGCTGCCACCTGCCACCTCTAACGATAGATGGTTCTGATCATTTCAGAATGTCAGGATTTTGACGAGTCCACTCTCCTACATAAACAAGGGTTAAGCCTCGTGCCTCTTCCTCTGGATCCAATGGTTGTTGGTCCTCTGCACTCAGATCTGATCCCCTCTTGTGAGCGCTCCTCCTATCTGGACTCTGATCAGATGACCCAAATTTTCCAGTGTCGATCCAATGGTCACTGTCCCTCCTCCTCCTCCTGAGCTTCTTTTGCTTCCTTCCTGACTTGGAATATTTCCAATGTTTTGAAGGCTATGACCTTCGATTCTTCTGTGAGCCCTGTAACTTTGGGTCTCGTCTGCGTTCTAGAAATGCTATCTCTCCTGAGCTTCAGAAATGGAATTTGACCTTGGCTCTGGTGCATACTTGCGCTCTGTGTGAAAATTTTCACTTTCTCTCCTGAGCTTACAAACTTAGAAACAGTTCGCCTCTATGCACACTCTTTGTGCTACCTCTTCTGAGCTTTCAATGGGCTCAGTTTCTAAGGGACTCGACCCTTCTGCATCTTTCAACACTTCATCTGAGTGTTGGCCTAGTGCACTCCTTGCACAGGTCTTCCTCTAGAGTATTCAACAACTCTATCCCTTTCTCTCCTTGAAAGGATGTAAGTGCCCTCATGACAACTTCTCTTATCTCTGAACTCAAAATAGAGTTCTTCTTGTGCACTCCTTACACTTAGATGATGAAGGTTCAACGATATCCCTCCTAAGATTTCCCTTGAGGTTATACCTCTCTCAACGCACTCTTTGCGAACTGTGTGCACTCCTTGCACTCAAAAACTCAAAGACGAGAACCAATTGAAACTCATACAATACTTTACCAGTTACGCATTCAAACCATGAAAATGCATAAAAACATATAAAGCATACATAAACACACGATATGCAGGAAAACAACTTTTCTATTATCTCTGTGTGTCTATATAGATGATTTATAAAAACTGGATTGTAACAGAGTCCCAGTTCTCTCAAGCTCTCTCCCTCAAAACTATTCTACCTCCTAAGGCCTCTCTACCTAGACCTCTCTATCATCCTCTACCTAATGAAATCTGATACATGATCTCCTCACAAAATAGGGGCTCTGTGAGCTCGTCCTCTCTCACCTAACCTCATCTATTACATTGAAGTTTCATGTTTACCCAGGCCTGACTACGATCTGGTCCTGCTACAAACAACCCTTTAAGTCAATCCAACCACTACCTGTACAAAGGTATGGTCTGGCATTTACAACCTTACAACACAAAAATCCATATAGGATTATTTCAAATTTAAAAATGGGAGGTTTAATGCCTCTCCCTTTCTCCATTGTGTGTTTTTGTTTTGGCGTGCTAGATCATTCACTGAGGTGGAGTGATTCTCCTACATCATACTCCCCTACTAGGAAAAAAAATGAGCTCCTGCTCATGAGCTCCTCTTCTCCAGTGTTGAAATCCTCCTAGACCCCAAATTCGCTTCTGGAGTTGTCCCTTGGTCCTCTCCAGCTATGATGCTGCTTATTTTTCCTCTTCTATTTCTTCCCTACTGCTATAGCAGGCTCTCTTCTGTTCAACTCCCTTTTGCTGACCTCAACATCATCTTCCTGATTTCCCCTATCACTCTGTCCAGCTGCTCCAATGGTTGTCTCTTCTTATGCAGTCTTTTCTGTTGCAGTTCCTTCTTCCCATACTTATCAGTGGGCAGATCTACTAGATCCCCCATGTTGTCTTTATCTCCCCTTGTGGCATCGAGTTGCCACTCTGCTGCAGACTTCAATTCCACATTCTCCTCACCAAGCTTCTGCTCGACTCCCTCTTGTGCTGGCATGTCTCCAACTCCTTCCAATCATTCCTCTGGCTGGTATGCTCCTCCATATTCCTCCAACTTGACCTGTTGGGTGTGCCTACCTCTTTCCAAGGCTTCTAATTCCTCATGCAGTTCAACAAAGTCTATGTTGTTTGCTTCCTCTTCTGCCGCAGGCTCCAATGCTGCAGTCATTTCCTGTTCAAATTCTTGGCTGAAAATTTTGAGCAATTCTGTCGAATGCTCTTCTCCTGAATTTTGCATGACTCTCTTCTGGCAGTGATCTGCTGGTTCTGTATTGTCCAACCAATCCTCCAACATCCTCAATTCTATCTCCCATTGGGTGAGAATCTGAACTATGTTCTCCTCCTCCTCTCCTTGGATAGTTTCGGATATCTACTCTTTCATCATGACAGTCACCGTTGGTTGTCTTTCCTCTGTTGTTTCACCTTCATCATGTGCACTGGCCTTTACTTGGATGTTTGGTAGGAATTCTTTGATCCCTCCAATAATCAAAATACTCTTTTGATCTTCTCCTTTGATGGTGGAAGTTTCTAACTTCTCATCATCTTCATTCATGTGGTCTACAAACTCACATGAATCTCCATTTATCAGTGCTCCTTGCTGACGTGAACTCACTTCTAAGCTGTCGAGACTTTCATACAGTCTCATATCTTCCTCTCTGCCCACCTCAGAATTTGGGAATTTTCTGCTGCCCACCTGACAGTTTATTAGATCAACCGATCTCATCTCGTTACCCACATGGAAATCTGAACTTTCATCGTTGCTCCCCTAGAAGTATACGAGACCTCCACCTGGTCTATTTCCATTTCCCACATGGAACTTGAAATTCCATTTCCGTCCACCTGGCAGTTTATGAGATCTTCATCTAACCTCCTCTCCTCCTTGTTGCTGAGATTTCTCCCAGTCTTTGGTTCACAGATGTGAATCTATCCCTCCTCTGGTTCACTGAGGTTTTCAGCATGCCTCAACTACCTTCTCATCAGCCTTCATTGTTCTTTGGCCAAAAATTTTTTTACTGGCCACTTCACCTTCTTCTTCATGGGCCATTCATACACCCAATGCGCTTTTGCATCCTTCTGCATTTCAAATGCGAGCTTCTCCATTCTGGCTCTTATCTCATTGAACTCCAGATCTATCTCTAGATTGCATTTATGCTTGTGGCCCTCTCTTCGACCACTCTCATGGACTTCAGTAGACATTTCCACCTTCTACCTGCCCTCCTAGCAAGTCTATGGATTACTCTTCATCAACAAGCATCTCCATATTCTCTCACAGCTTACCCGGCTATTTAAAATTTTGTTGTTGCGCCCATGAAACAACCTTCTCACAAAGCATCAATACTCTACTTCCTTCACCTGTTGTTTACAGGAAAACTCTTGCTTGTGATACCAACTAATGTTATCAGGTCACCTCATTTCACCGTCTCTCCTTTGTCCATTGTCTATAAGCAAGGCTCGATCTTATAATTACCTCCTTTGCCTACAGAAATCAATTATGTGCTCTTATACCACTTGATGCAGCCCCCCTCTTCGTCCGGGGTTCTGTGATCTCCTGGTCTCTAGATCATTCCAATGTTGAGTTGGATCGACTCTTTGGGCTCCTGAATGAACCCAAATAAATTACACACATGCCCCTTTTCTTCTTTTGGCTGAGGCCCTGTGATACCTGCACCTTCTATCTCCGCGCTCTCTTGGCGCTTCTCAATTTACGGGCGCTATCTCCTCTTCACTATCCCCTTCCTTCATATGTCCTTGGGATGTACTCTTGTGCTACTGCACAATTTTGGGCGTGGGCAATAATGGTTTCAAGCCAAACTACTTTTCTCCCCGCGATCCTCCTCCAGCTGCCACGTATCTCCTTGTCAAAACCGTGGTTGAAATTACGGCTCGCTCAAGGAATGTTAACGTCCGAGCTTGTCCTAGCCTCGCAATCCTTCTCGATCATCGATCTCACAATCTTGACGATAACGTCTGAATCGACACTCCAGATCTATGCCTTTCAATATACAGACCAGATCTACTTCTCCTAGATCAACGACTGTGATCTTCTTTGCAACTCCAGACCTCGGGTGTTTGAAATGTCAAACCCAGCTCCTCCCGTATGTCAATCTCCCGGAGTTAAAAATATACGAACACCTGTACCGTACATCAATGGATTTTCTCCCCCTTTGGATGTTTGACCTTTCAACTCAGATCAACGGTTCAACGACCCTCTCCTCTATCGACGGTCGAGATCTCCTCCAAGCCTCCGGACTTCTGAGATCTCAAATCTCAAATCCTTTTTCTTCTCCTCAACTCCACGGAATCCTTCCACATGTACTCTTAGATCGTACAGCCTAGGATTACTTCAGGTCTTCACCTAGAGTGCATGGATCTATTCCACGTCTCCCCTAAATCCGACAACTATGAGCCACTCCGAAACTTTACCCGGAGTTCACAGATTTCTGCCACGTCTCCTCTCCTGGTCCGATGGCTCAGATCCACTTCGGGTGATCTGACGGCTCAGAGCCACTCTGGCTCTCCGGACTTCGGCTATTTCAAATCTCAAACTTCTCCTTCACGTTCTCCCATATTTCTTTCTCCTGGAATTCATGATCCTTCGCCACGTATCCCTTCTGGATCTAACGGTCCAGAGTATCTCTTCGCATATCAGGATTTCGTGACTTGCAACTTCCAAGTCACAACTTCCTCCACATTCCCGACTTCCGAAATTTTGAAAAAGGCCTTAAAAACTATTGGCTCCTTTCCTTATCTCTGCTCATGTGACTATTCATCATGACCTGGGGCCCAACTTTTGAGCGCGTCGGGATTTCGTGTATCGGGAACTTACGATGTGATTCACCTCCACTCTCCCGAATCCCAAAATGTCAATATTTCAGAGTGCCAAATCGATGGTCACACTCCTCTGGATATAACGACCACTATCAAGTCGCGAACTCAACTTTCACAAGTTCTTGCAATTCTTCCCTTTGAATTCTCTGATGTGCGAGTCAGCGAAACTCTGATCGCTCGCCACGCATCCCCCCTCGATGGACGACGAGGATCGCTTCGGCTCCTATATCCCTGGGTATTTTGTCTTGTATTCACCTTGTTCTCCCGGTGCCTGATCCTATGATGTGTGTGGATCTCTGCCACCTGTCACCCGGATCCAACGGTCCAGAATGATTTCGCTATTTTTCCTTTCATGAATTTTCTCCCCTTCTCCTTGCAAATCTCTCGATGTCTGATTCCATGAAAACCGTAGATTTGTTGCCACCTGTCACCTCTGACAATGGATGGTTCCGATCATTTTAGAACGTTGGGACTTTGACGAGTCCACCCTCTTGCATACACAAGGGTTAAGCCTCGTGCGTCTTCCTTCGGATCCAACGGTTGTTGGTCCTCTGTGCTCAGATCTGACGACCTAGATTTGATCCCCTCCTGTGCGCATTCCTCTTGTCTGGAATCTGATCAGACGACCTATATTTTCCAGTGCTGATCCAACGATCACTGTCTCTCCTCCTCCTGAGCTTCTTTTGTTTCCTTCTTGACTTGGAAGATTTCCAATGTTTCGAAGGTTATGACCTTTGATTCTTCTGCGAGCCCTGTAACTTTTGGTCTCGTCTGCATTCTGGAAATGTTATCTCTCTTAATCTTCGGAAATGGAATTCAACCTTGGCTCTGATGCATACTTGCGCTCTGTATGCAAGCTTGCACTATCTCTCCTGAGCTTACGAACTTGGAAACAATTCGCCTCTATGCACACTCTTTATGCTACCTCTTCTGAGCTTTCAACTAGTTCAATTTCTAAGGGACTCGACCCTTCTGCATCTTTCAACACTTCATCTGAGTGTTGGCCTGGTGCACTCGTTGCACAGGTCTTCCTCTAGAGTATTCAACAACTTTGTCCCTTTCTCTCCTTGAAAGGATGTAAGTTCCCTCATGGAAACTTCTCTTATCTCTTAACTCGAAATAGATTTCTTCTTGTGCACTCCTTGCACTTGGCTGATGAAGGTTCAACGATATCCCTCATGAGCTTTCCCTTGAGGTTAGACCTCTGTCAACGCACTCTTTGTGAACTGTTTGCACTCATTTCACTCGGAAAATCAAAGACGAGAACCAATTGAAACTCATACAATACTTCACCAGTTATGAATTCAAGCCATGAAAATGCATAAAAACATATAAAGCATACATAAACACACGATATGCAGGAAAAACTACTTTTCTATTATCTTTGTGTGTCTATACATATGATTTACAAAAACTGGACTGTAACAGAGACCCATTTCTCTCAATCTCTCTCCCTCAGAACTATTCTACCTCCTAAGGCCTCTCTACCTAGACCTCTCTATCATCCTCTACCTAATGAAATCTGATACAATATCTCCTTACAAAAGTGGGGCTCTGTGTGCTCATCCTCTCTCACCTAACCTCATCTATTACATTGAAGTTTCATAAATGTTTACCCATACCTGACTACGATTTGGGCCTGCTACAAGCAACCCTTTAAGG
>JASDQU011102059.1:13687-26090 GCA_032191745.1 Picea mariana | reverse complement strand
CATGGTTTCAAAATTGCACGAGGGTCTCTTGCAGAGGTCGGATGAGTTCACGCTCAGGCTGTTGATGGTCGAATGGTGGAGGAACCCCCATCACGGCTCATCTCAGCCGTTTTATTTGCATGAGCTTGGGTTGACACTTGTCACCCATGAAACTGCATGTGTTCCATCAACATGCGTTCCTCCCATTTGGAAGTCACCTATCATTCCAAAAGGGACTTAGGATAAAACATATAATTCACATGTCTTTTGGAATAATATTAAAATATTATTTCCAAGGACTTAAGCCCATAGGCTCAACACTTAGCCCCTTTTCCCACCTTCCAACCCCTAATCCCTTGCCCACTCTGTGGAATCTTAGTCCCCCTTCACTCATTCAACGTGTCGGCCTGCACACGGCGGTGTTTTTATTTTATTATTGTTCCGCATAAATACAGGTACAAAATCAGGCTCTTGGCCTTCAACACTTAGGCTGTCTGGCCTAACAATCACATAAGCCCACTAGATTATATAAACTCAGCTCACCAGCCTATAAAACATATTCACAATTCATTTCATAAACAAGATTTACAATAGGGCTCGGCCTTGGGGACATTACACTCCTGGGCCTACTTTGCCTCTGCTCCCTTTTTTTGGGTTTTCTTCCTTGTTCGAAAATGGGTTTTCTCTGCCTATTGCCCGTGGGATTTTGTGGACACTCTACCTGTATTTTAAAATTGTTGGTCTTCATGGATAATACGCCTGCGCATAGTCCCGACTCTGTGAGTATTAATGTGGAATATTGTGAGGGGAGTAATATTGTTTCATGCTCTTTTTGGGCAAAACCGTTAGGTTTTCAGCCTGCTTTCTTCTTCCACCTACTATCCATTGTTGCATTGAACACTATGCGTTATCATGAAAGTGTTGCTTACTCAAAATTTGATGGAAATAATTGTTTCATGCTCTTTTGTTTGGGCATAGGTTTTGACTGGTCATTTTCTATGCAAGTATGAGGAAGTATTGGATTCACTTATTTTCTTGAAGTTACATTCTTCCCATATGGAGTTATGAAGTCGATAGCAATGTGTGAATTATTGTTATAATATAAACTTGCCATGTTTTATTGTAATTACAAATGACACCTATTTATAAGTTATGTGATGCTTGAATGAAGTTTATGAACTAGAATGAAAATAGTATGAGGAAGTTTGATGAACTGTGGTTCGATTAAAATTATGGTTATAGACAAGGGTTTGTTTTGTTGCACTTCACGAGACCTTGTGGGCTTTAAGGACTTTGCTGATTTTGATATTATGGTTGTAGCCTGTCCACTTCAAAACTGTTGTTGTATTTTCTGTGGTGATTACGATGCTGTTCATTTTTCAATTCTATTATATACAAGTAGTATTGTTATTATGGTTATTTTTTCTGGGAAATTGGTTACTATGTCATACATTTCTAAGGCAAGTAAGCATTTTTGTGAAGCAAGCACTAGTTTTGAGTTGCTTTTATGGAAATAGAGTATTGTTTAAATTTTAAAATTTTTGAACAGTAAGAAAGTTTGAATGTGAATTTATATTAGAGATGGAATGGTTGATGTATCATTTGAACAATATACATGAAATATGCCTCCCCATTCTACCATTTTTCGCTAAATACACCACCTTCACCTTCCCAATTTCATTTATTCATTCCATGTTCTGTGATATTTATTTTGAAGAGGAGTTTGTGTGGAAATGAAAGGAAGTTGATAGTGGCAAGGGTTGAGGACTAATGTTCTGGATATTTGTTTTAAATACACAGTTGAATGATTTATTAATTGTTTGAACAACATTCGCATAGTAATTCCCCTCCATGATATTATTTTTCGCTAAATACAAGACCTCCATATTTCCCATGAGCCCTATCAATTCCCTGTTCACATGGAAATTAATAAATGACATGTTATGGATGGATTGCATGTGCCTCGTAGTAAAATCTAGAGCCAACTATTGATTTATGTAAAGAGAGTTTCATGTATGGTTTATTAAGAACTTCAAGACTGTCAAATTGTTGCTATAGGATGAGTTTTTTCAGTAGAGGCTGCAATGGATGAAATAACATAGGCAAGGGTAATTGGCAATGAGGCCATAGAAGGCCTTGGTTTTCTATTCATTTCGATGTTGATCCACAAGAGTTGAAACAAATGTTCCAAGCTGGGTTTTTTAATCTGGTTGGCCATGGTATCTTGCATCCATGACTAGAGAGACCCCCTTTTCAACCTCCTCAGAATTTCCCTGGCATTCCCATTCCTCCACATGTGTCATTGTAGCTTGAGGTTCCTGCTAGTGACGGTTGGAAATAAATTTTCCACTAGCCTGTCTCTCACCACCGCTATTGGCCCACTGTGTCATTGCCTCTACCACCACCAATTAATCCCATTGTTCAAATTACTCCTGCTGTTTCATTAGTACAATCCTTGCACGCTAGCAAGAGATTAAAAACTGATATCCTGCAACCTGTACAAGACAAAGGAAAAGAAACGGCCTCCCCCTCTAGTCCATCCACTGAGTCCTCTAAATATGTGTCTTCACGCCGCCACCTCAAGGATGAATTTTCCCATGTAATCAAGGAAATACAACCTCAAAGGTATAACCAACTAAGGGCCACTCAAGAAAAGTCAGTTGGGAACAACAGTGAGAAGAGAAAATATGCCTCGTAAAGAAACAAATATGAGTTCTAAATGTTTTTTTTTTATGATTTTCAGTGAAGAGGACAACGTTTAATGGTTTTCAGTATGTTTTGGACACCAAGCATTATTTTTGGATATTTTTTGGATAATGTGAATATATTTGTTTTGGGATATGATATAAATTATGGCTGATATTTAATATTCAATTTAAGTCATATCCATGGAAGTTACAAGGGTGTTATATGGTCTAAATGATTATTTTTTTATACTTTTCATTTTATGGTAACAAGAAGAAATGATGGGAGTCACAAGGGGTCCCACCTATTTAGTCATTATTAATTAAGACCCTTATTTATATATTATTACTATTTATTTCTCCTAAACAAATTTGTTAAGTCAATTTGACTTAACTAAAGAAAGTAGTTGAACTACTTCAAATGATTGGGAAAGAATAAAAGCTCAATTGGATGAAGAGACAAGGGAGAATAGAAGGAGAGAAAGATAAGACTAAGGCTTTCTCTATAATTAAATGAGATAGTTTTAGTTTTCATTCATTTCTAAGTTTACTTGAAAGCCTAATCCTCTTGTTGACAATAGGGTCTCATTGTAGACAACAAGGTTCATGGCTGAATTATACTTTTCAAACGCTTTTTTTAGAGGTGTTGATTCATCCTTGATAGTCTATGTATTCTTATATTTTTGTGAATTAATTTTCATGGCTGATAAAGAATATCTTGCAGAGTCAAAATGGCAGCAGTTTGTGGCAAGCTGATCCAGAACATTGATTTCATTTTTATTTTACTGTCGGTGTATTTTTGTATGGTGCCCATTGGATATATATAAATTTGACTTTGGTCCATATCCTTGCAGGGGTTTGTAAAGAGAAATACACTTTTGGTATCTCGTAATGAAATAAAATCAGATTGTTGTTCTTTCTCATACTTATGTTTTCATGACTTGGTTCCTCTTTTCACTTTTGGTCTCCATGTTTTCTTTATTGTAAAATCTATATACATTCCAGTAGCTTTGTATAAATTTTATTTTACATTGCAACATATAAAAATTATAAAACCAGTCTTAATCCTTGTAATTAATACTTGCGGATTGAGTGGATGTTTTTGAGGCTATAAATCCTAGGTGTCATTCCTAACTATCTTGTCCTAGCTAGGAAAGATCTGAAAATGATTGAGTAAGGTGTTCCATACCTTTTACTCAACAATGTTGCCATGAGTCTAGACCCTGTAGTGTCATTATTACTCTGGGAGGTCATCTCTACAGAATACCAAAGGTAGTTCTGACTATTGCTCCACCAAAGCAACACCATAAGGTAATTTCTCATATTGAAAAATTCATCCTCTTTTACAGTCTGTTCAAAGGATGCACAAAAGACTACTACAACCACTACAACCTCAACACCTTCTATCTAGTAAAAACAGATTGTCGAAGAGGCAAAAGATATTGTTTCTTCACCTACAATGGGGCCTACACAATGCCCCATCCAACCCAGAGACAACAGGTTGGTGGAACAGATTCAACCCCTCCACTAATAGGTTTGTGATAGTCTTCCATAAGCCAAGAAGCACAACTTCTCCAACAAGGCACACAACTTACTAAGCTTTAGATTCATAAAATGCTTTCCCCTATTCCTCAGGCACTGAACACAATGGAGACCATTGCTTCCTAAGGGGGCAGAATTGATCCAGGTGGATATTGGTGGCCACCCACCTGTTCCAAATGAATCCTCTTGTCAATTTTAGTGCAACACGTTCTTCTGTACTTCTTTGTAATTGTGGGATCTACACTTTCGGGGTTATCTGAAGCCCTACACATATTCCAAGTGGATACTAGTAGCCTCCCACCTAATCCAACTGGCTTATTTTGTATGTTTTCATGTTCGTACATCTTGTTGTACTTCCAGGGCCGTTTTGGGTCCCTAAACAATTTTTTTGGCTCGCCACAATCAAACTGTAGACAAAGTCAAATTTTGATGGCATAATGTGTAGTTATAAAAAGACCTTTCCAACGGGCTATCACGTGCCTAAAATGGAGATCGTATGCAAAAGTTACAACCCCAGGAAGTTAATGTACTAACTTACCCAAACGGGGCCCACATGAATTTTGGCGTTTCATCTCCTAGGATTAGGTTTTTGGATGTCTAGGGTTTTGGAATTCTTGTTTATCATAAAAATGCCTTCAGAGCCTCATTGTAATCATCTTCTTGCGAATGAGCGTAGCCGTCACATCTCTTATCAGAGATAAAGCTACCACCATTCTAGTGAGTCATGCACTCTGTATTTTTACAGTCTCTTTACAATTCTTTCATTAATAGAAATCAAGTATTGTTGTATTTCTCTATTTCTGGAAATTTTCATGAGTATTTCATTGTAATTTCACTGCTTTTATTTTGTTCCGAAAATAATATAGATCAGAGGCATCCTTAGCCATGCGATGAGTGCACCCAGAGTTGACTACCCATTCATTTTGCGTAGAATGAGATAACAAGGTTTGAGAAGTTTTGACTTGAATGGTGAAATTATCAATAGATCGATGTACAACAAACACATCTCCTTCAAGGTGTTTAACCTTCTCCTCTAAATCTTCTCTCTTCTTATATCAAACTTTCTCCACGTGTCCAGTCTTTCCACAATAATGACATGTCTTATTCTTTTGACTTCTCTGGGGGACACATCTATTTGTTTTTGAGGTTTCTCATCGTGGTATGTAGGTTTCTATGTAGAGGCATCAAGCCATAGTCTATCCCTGGGATCCATATTTCCCTTTCCCTTGAGAAAGTGGGACTGGTGTTTACCACCAAGGTTTCCTTCTTCAAGAAGTATGTGTTGATCGGTAATCAAAAGACCACATAAATGTTCAAAGGTGTAATCCTTAACATATTCCTTGTGTGCTTTCCAGTTGGTGTGGAAAGTTGATACAAACATGTCAATTGGTGTTCTCAAATTCATCAGGATTAACTCGATGAATTTTCCATCCTTCTTCTGATATTTCTTTCCACATTCGCCCAATTTCAACTAGAGTTATTTGGTACATAATAAATAGTCCTCCATTCTCTCAAAGGATTGTGGATAGAGAGAGATAAAATTTTTCTCCAATTGCATGACGTGGATTTCATCGAATCGATCGAACAACGAATTCAACTTCTTCCAAAATAGATGAGGGTAGAAGATTCCACATAGATGAAATCAAATATCCCATGAAATGTAGGTCGTGATGACCCCTACATCCTAATCCTTCTTTCCATCAACAATGAACTTTGCTTGGTCGTATATTGGATCTTGAATCAAAACCTTCATATATTTCCATAGTCCTTTTCTCTTTAGTAGGGTTTCAAGATTCAATGCCCATACTGCATAATTTGATCTATTTAGAAAAACAAGATCAATCTTCGAATCCATATTTGATATCTAGATAGAGGCTGGTATGTTTCAATAAGTTCTAATCAACAAACTACCAGCCCAGATTTAATCACACAACATATCTGATTCAACAAGGTTTGCAGATAACAGGTCGAGATTTTAAACCATCAACTATGATACCATGTTGGGGAATAGGGTGGATCATGAGACGAAACAAATAACATCGTACTGCAAATAATCGAAGAGGAACAACAAATTTCAAATATAAAGGGTGGTGTCTAAAGACACCCTTGCAACACTTAAGCATAGCACATTATGATCAGAACATCACAGTGCATGTTTCACTTCTTTATCCACATGATCTATTGCATAATATCCATGTTGATAATGACCCAAGGGGTCTTCTATTTATAGTCTCAAGATCTAACCAAGTTCCATAGAATCCATAAGATCTTGTTCACATATAACCATAGGCTATTAGAGTTGACTCCTCCAAATACAAGCTATTGAGTTGGATCGACAAGGATTCTTGACCTGACCACCTAGGCATAGAACTTGTAGTCTATTGATGACCTGGTTGATCCACCTCCTGAGTATCTTTGAATATTGGTCGACTGTCCGCTCAACAAGCACGTTGAATACTTGACCGATAGGTGTAGTGTTTTGGTTGATCTCCCAACTGTCTGTATCCAGATGTGGCTTGACCTATCGAAAGACTAAACCCAAGATATGTATGATGAACCATCAATGTTTGATGTTATAAAACTTGTGTCATACCATCCAAGAAAAAAGAACATTTGACTCCTTTATATCTTTTGGTAAACATGTAATTCCCAATTGTAGGTGAAGCATGCAAATCAAATAGGACCATGGGTTTAAGGTGCAAATGTTTTCTTAAATATAGGCAACCTTTATAGCTAATCTCTGCATTGTGCCAAGAGTACCTTAGATAAGCTTGAGGATCATGTTGGAATTTTTTATATTAGGCTAGAAATTTTGGGGTCTTGCAGCCATTCCTAGCGAACGAATTGAAGCCAGTCTGTGACAATGAATGAGAGATTAAAGAGGGACCCTTCTTCATATTTCCTTGAAAGAGCGTCAACAACGACATTTTCTTTTCCCTTCTTGTAGATGATCTCATAATCATAGCCAAACAACTTGGTCACCCATTTTTGTTGCTCTAGGGAAAACATTCTTTGCTCCAGAAGATACTTGAGGCTATAATGATCAATTTTGATTTGTAAGTGTTTCCCCAAGAGATAAGGACACTAGATAGCCACTACATGCATAATATCCATCATTCCATTTTTTTCCGTGGACCCGACCCCCTTCTAGGAACCCTTACTTGGGCCCTCTCCCATTGGATTCCCCTTTTTCCCTTTTTCTTCGTGGTACCTATCACTTGTAAGAATTGTTTTTAGGTGGTACCACCCACCCTTCCCAACACCCTTAATTGACAAAAATCCCATTGGATTCCTTTTTTCTCCCTGATCACAATGGTATATATCACTTATCCTTCTTTTTTCAGTATAACCACTCCCCATCCCTAACATCCAAAATTTCCAAATGGCCACCACTCACACACAAGAACTAGAGGATGAAATCAAATAGAACAAGGATACCATCTATAAAATGTTTGTCAACTTTGACCACTTAGAGGAACAAGTCAAGAATAATTTTTCCAAAGTTTACAACTGACTTGACAAATTTGAGGGAAAATTTGACACCATCAATGCCACTCTCAACCAGTTGTTGAACCGATCCCAGGGCTCCCCCTTCCTTGAACAACCCTCCCACATATATGGTGTTGAATCCTCCCATACTATTTCCTTTCATTCCAACCACTTTCATCATGACCTCCGTATTCCCCGAGTTGAGGTCAATAAATTTGATGGCTTCGATTCCACGGGATGGGTCATCCAAATGGAGCATTATTTTTTTTCATGGAATTATTGATGAGTTGGCCAAAATTCATTATGGTGTTCTCTATTTGGATCTTGAATGCTGAAAATGGTGTAAAAATACATGTGGCCAAGGTTTTGTTTCTTGGACCCAGTTTGCTGTAGATCTTTGTGAACTCTTTCACACTGACACCCACCATTTAGGCCATTTGACCAATTTGAAATAGTTTGTCTGATCCAAAAATCCATAGACACCACTTATTTCTTTACATATATACATGTAGTATCTAACTTGATCTAGAATAATTTATAGATCGTATTGGGGTGGTTTTCAGAATCATGATGATGTGCTTTGAACCTAAAAACTCATAAAATGAAGATTATATTGCTTGATGATAGTGAGATGACAAAACAAAAAATAAAATAACACAAATTACATACTTTTGTTTCATGTTTAAGTTCCCTTCAATCCAATGAAAATTGCTTTCTCCATCTAAAATATCAAAAATCACATGTAAAATGACTCACATATAACAATTTAATGGATGCTCTTAAATTCCATTAATAAAAACACGAAAATAACTTCACCATTGAAATCCTTGTGAAATTTTGAAACTTTTGATTATAAAGTCGACCAATTTCCAAACTAGCTCAATTTCACGCTCTTTGGCACACAAAACAATGCATTAAATTCCCATTAATTAAAAAATTGAGATAAATATTAACAAATGACCTCAAATCACAAAACATACCTCATGTTCATGATCCTTGTGAAAAATCATGCAAAATCGATATAAAACATTTGAAATTTTGTCAAGGTACCATTTGGCATGCTTTACGATGCAATGCAAAACTTAGCTGGTACTTGCACATACTTCAATGCATACATACTACCTTGGGAACCAAGCTCTATCTCTAACTCCATGTGCCTTGAGATCTATACATATGGATGTGTGTAGGAGTGTTGGGATTCATGCCCATATATAGGGTGGGCCCCCAAACTATTCATCTGCAACTTTGGCAACCTAATACTAAATTTAATGGCATCCCGTTAAATGTGGGTTGGTTTGCGCGTTGGTTAAAACTCTTGGATATTACCCTGGAGGTTCCTGGTTCAATCCCCTTCCATGGAATATTTTTTGGTTAGTTGTTAAGTTTTTTTTATATTATATAAACTATATATTATATATATGTATATATTAATCTGTTGTGATATTTGTTATATGGTTAATATATAACCACATACTATAGTTTAAAACCCATCACATATTTTAGCTCCCCCACAGATATGACCAGTGGTTACATGGTGTAGCAATAGACTAGGGGCTGGGGCTAGTCCTCCTCCCCTTTCCCCATCCATGTGAAACTTAACATTAACTTAAATATATATGTTGCCATATAGTGTTAAGTAACATCATGAGGGCGCAATGGTATGGAGACTATGTCAAGACTTTGTTAAGACCTTAGAATATGTTAAGAAACACCATGAGGGCCCTATGGTATGGAGACTATGTTAAGACTTTGGATGGTTATATAGGTCATGGGTTTGACCCCTGTTGACTTCATAACTTTTACACAACACTAACCATTACTGGACAATGGGGGGTCGCCACGTGGCAACCTCTCATGGGATGAACCTGTGCCACATGTCATTCAACCACTGGATCACTTGGAAGTATGAATGCTCAATCAACTACTGATGAAACTTACCACATCACCCTACTATATGACTAGGTTCCATGTGTCACTGCTGATGTCATCTCCTACTATACTGACGTCATCATTTGTCCTTTGAATTTTTTCCTTTTTGACCCAACCTTTGACCGCTTATAACTTTTGTATATGAACTTTGACTTGTTGTTTGTACCATTGGAAATCTGATGATGAGATCTATGAAATGATGTTATTTTTGGGATGATTTGAGACAATTAAATTTTGAGCAGCTATGGATCCCCTGGGACCTCTGTGAGCATTTAAGATCCTTCTAGACCTCTGTGAGCATTCCTTAGATCCTCCTGGATCACTGGCACAATTGAAGACTTTATAATCACCTTTGAGCACTTGGATTTTAGAATGGAGGGAATGCCATATTCCTTCTTTAGGGAATGTTTTATCAGTGGCATAAATGGTGAAATCCATGCCCAGGTCCTCATGGCTTTCCCCCATACTTAGTTGGAAGATACTAAACGTGCTAAATAAGAACAAAAGGTTGTCTTTTCCTAGAATAAAAAACTATCTTTTCTTCCCTACCCTCGAACCTACCAATCCTGCCCCTCATGCCTGCCCTCTCAAGATCCATAAATTAACTTGGGCAGAAAGGAACATAATATTTTTATGGACATTTTTGAGGATGTTGTTGACTAGGAGGCTAAAATTTCCCCCGTGAAAGAGCTACCCCCAACATATGATAGTACTCCACCCGCTGATCCACCATAATTTGAACTACTGATTTCATTGCACACTCTCACTAGCTTATCTACTCCCCAAAACCTCAAGCTAATTGGATACATTAAGCATAGGAAAGTCATAATCCTTGTTGACAATGGAAACACACATAATTTTATTCACCATCGCATTGCCTAGGAAATCAATTGATATATCCATTTGTCACACACCCGCTGCGGCATAATAATTTTTTTGCCTTTTCTCAAGGGACAAAATCCCCAAAATCCTACGAGGCTTAGCACAGGCTAGCTCTTCCCTTTTTCCACCTTCATGCGATCATTGATCATGATCACATGCCAAACAACTAGGCGCCTTTTCGCATTTCGTGACTCAGCAATATAAGCGGGTTGAGTCTTTCGACTCTGCAAACCCCGAAACGCTGTAATGCCGAAAAAGGATTCAATCAGTAATTATCCCCCTGGGCTATGCCTTGGACCATATGACCACTTCTCATAAGACCACAGTCTTATTCCCTTCGGGACTTATTAGTATGAGAGTCTGACTTCTTGTCAATGGGACTCCCGAATTCCCGATTTCTGATTTCTCAAAATGGCCTTTGTCACATTAGTCCTTCTGGCTATGCCCTGATCCAAGTGACCACTCCTCATAAGACCTCCGTCCTATTTATTTTGAGATTTATGAATACAAGAGCCCAACCTCTTGTCAGCGGGACTCCCAAATTCCTGATTTCTGAAATCCCAATGGACTCTTCCTTTCAGGATTTTCCCAAAATTATGGATTGCTGCCACGTGTCCTCCCTCAAATGGACGATCCTCGTCGTTTCGCGATTTCGTGACTTGCGACCCCTAGTAACACAAATCCTCTGTCAACTCGAATCCCCAGTATCCAAAATACCGATGGACTCTCGATCTCCGCCACGTGTCCTCCACGGATGGATGGTCCATATTGTTTTAGGACTTTGCCAGGTGCGAGGTCAAAATGCTCACCTTCCTCTTTTGTTTCCTGACATCCGAATCCCCAAAATGGGTGATCTCACGATGCGTGTCCTCCCTTAATAGGATGGTCTAGATCTATTTTGGGACTTCCACCATGGAGTGTCTTGATCTCTTGTCCTCGAGACCTCCGAAATCCTGAGATGGGTGATCTCGCGACACGTGGCCTCCCTTAATCGGATGGTCCAGATCTATTTCAGGACTTCCACCATGGAGTGTCCCGATTTCCTGTCAACGAGACCTCTGAAATCCCGAAGTCTGAAATCCTGAGATGGGTGATCTCGCGACATGTGGCCTCCCTTAATCGGATGATCCAGATCTATTTCGGGACTTCCACCATGGAGTGTCCCGATTTCTTGTCAACAAGACCTCTGAAATCCTGAGATGGTTGATCTCGCGACACGTGGCCTCCCTTAATTGGATGGTCCAGTTCTATTTCAGGACTTCCACCATGGAGTGTCCTGGTTTCTTGTCAACGGGACCTCCGAAATCTTGAAGTTTGAAATCCTGAGATGGGTGATCTTGCGAAACGTGGCCTCCCTTATTTCGGGACTTTCATTGTGAAGTTTCCCGACCTCTTGTCATCAGGACTTCCGAAATCCCGATACCAACTCCTCTTTCAGGACTTTTGCCTCTGTTCACGAGGGCTTAACCCTCATGCATCTCCTGACAGATCCAATGGCTATCAGGTTTTCTAACTAAGCTCTGATGGTTCAGATCTGTCCCGCGCTGTGAACTCTCCCGCTGCTCCCTGGACGTGGAAAAACCAACGGTCTAGATACTCCCATGGACCTTGGAGATCTACGGTTCTGACTTCTTTGATACTCACGAAGATAAAAGAAAAGGGTTAAGGCATTTAATGCCCTCATTTCTTTCTCTAATCTAACAGTCGTGAATGATCGCAGATCTTCCGACAGGATCTCGTCCGTCAATCGATACTTATCCCTACGTTTCCATTTCAGAATTTCAAGAGGATCATTCTTCCTCGTACAGGGTTACTAAGACTTGTGCCTTCAAATCCTTTTCCAGGTTCTTGGTGAGCTTTCCAAGAAGGGTGTCTCTATGGGGAGATCTATTCCGAGT
>JASDQU011102059.1:0-12424 GCA_032191745.1 Picea mariana | reverse complement strand
TGTGGCCATATACCACACCAGTTGCGGTTTCATAACACCGCTACACCTTCTAAGCTTTGTAAGCATGGTCAAGTAATCTCCTTGGCACTCAGGATCACTCAAAGGTCCGAAATTGGTCCTCCAGACACAATTCCTCCTCAAACTCTTGGTCCAAAGACCCTTATCTAGCCCATCTAGGCTTAGCATTGAAACCTTGTCTCTGATACCATACTGTAACACAAATTTTTTCCTGGAGCTGTAATGCTCTGATACCATACTGTAATGCTTCCGACCATTAACTCCATGGTCAACCAACATTACTACGTGGAACAACAATCTCATACTTAATTCTAAATATAATACATGCATTTAAGCAAATGAAACACATTTAAACTCAGAGTAACCATAATGATTACGTGTATTATAAATAATCAATGACTTTAACATTAATACACATGCACAACATAATACATGATAATTATAAATAAACAGACATGCAAAACATAATTAAAACATCGTCTGGTACTTATCTTTGAAAGGGTGGTAATTCCACCAACCAGGTGTAGGCCTTCCACGAACCTCCCAGCCTTAAACCACACTGCTCATCAAGCTCAGCAGTGGGTCAACCTCGAGCTGGGACTAAGCTCCACCCCCAAGGCAAGGAATCCTAGGCTAGGCTGAGGTTACAGGGAAAACACACGGGCACAAGGAAGGATTCTCTCCCATGAACCACTCATACTCACTGCCCACAGACTCTCCTTCCCCACATGCCTGTTCCACCCCAGGAGTATACACCTTCTCTGTCACCTAGACAATCCTTTGGCTTCTAACCTCCCTTGCCTTGGGTTTCAGCAACAGACCGGACCGGAAGTCTCTGAGGTCTGTGGAAGCTACATGGTTCCTTCCAGGAGTTCTCTCCTTCCTCTGTGCACTCTCTAACCTGGAGAGGATCTCTCACAGGCCAAGCAACCTGTTCTTCCAACTTCAATCACCTCTCTCACCTAGAGAGAGTGTTGTACAAACTAGCCAACAAGCCACACACAATCCAGCAATGCGCGACCACAACATCCAATGGGGAAAATAGACACGGGCTTTCCAACAGGCTCAACAATGATAGGATGGTATCACAGTTATGTCTTTGGGATAGAGATCCCACTCACAGGCTCAACCTGTTCAGACAGAGGATGTCTCGGCTTTCTGAAAATCAATTCAGGTTATCCCTGAATTCAACACAGGATTTTCCCCACGGTTTCAGAATTGCACGAGGGTCTCTTGCATAGGTTGGATGAGTTCACGCTCAGGCTGTCGATGGTCAAATGGTGGAGGAACCCCCATCACGGCTCATCTCAACCATGTTATTTGAATCAGCTTGGGTTGACACTTTTCACCCATGAAACTGCATGTGTTCCATCAACATGCATTCCTCCCATTTGGAAGTCACTTTTCATTCCAAAAGGGACTTAGGATAAAACATATAATTCACATGTCTTTTGGAATAATATTAAAATATTATTCCCAAGGAATTAAGCCCCTAGGCTCAACACTTAGCCCCTTTTCCCACCTTCCAGCCCCTAATCCTTGCCCACTCCGTGGAAGCTTAGTCCCCCTTCACTCATTCATCATGTCGGCCTGCACATGACGGTGTTTTTATTTTATTACTGTTCCGCATAAATACAGGTACAAAATCAGGCTCTTGGCCTTCAACACTTAGGCTGTCTGGCCTAACAATCATATAAGCCCACTAGATTATATAAACTCGGCTCACCAGCCTATAAAACATATTCACAATTCATTTCATAAACAAGATTTACAATAGGGCTCGGCCTTGGGGACATTACACTCCTGGGCCTACTTTGCCTCTGCTCCCTTGTTTTGGGTTTTCTTCCTTGTTCGAAAATGGGTTTTCTCTGCCTATTGCCCATGGGATTTTGTGGACACTCTACCTATATTTTAAAATTGTTGGTCTTCATGGATAATACGCCCGTGCATAGTCCCAACTCTTTGAGTATTAATGTGGAATATTGTGAGGGGAGTAATATTGTTTCGTGCTCTTTTTGGGCGAAACCATTAGGTTGTCAGCCTGCTTTCTTCTTCCACCTACTATCCATTGTTTCATTGAACACTATGCGTTATCATGAAAGTGTTGCTTACTCAAAATTTGATGGAAATAATTGTTTCATGCTCTTTTGTTTGGGCATAGGTTTTGACTGGTCATTTTCTATGCAAGTATGAGGAAGTATTGGATTCACTTATTTTCTTGAAGTTACATTCTTCCCATATGGAGTTATGAAATCGGTAACAATGTGTGAATTATTGTTATAATATAAACTTGCCATGTTTTATTGTAATTACAAATGACACCTATTTATAAGTTATGTGATGCTTGAATGAAGTCTGCGAACCAAAATGAAAATAGTATGAGGAAGTTTGATGAACTGTGGTTCGATTAAAATTATGGTTATAGACAAGGGTTTGTTTTGTTGCACTTCACGGGACCTTGTGGGCTTTAAGGACTTTGCTGATTTTGATATTATGGTTGTAGCCCGTCCACTTCAAAACTGTTGTTGTATTTCCTGTGGTGATTATGATGCTGTTCATTTTTCAATTCTGTTATATACAAGCAGTATTATTATTATGGTTATTTTTTCTGGGAAATTGGTTACTATGTCATACAGTTCTAAGGCAAGTAAGCATTTTTGTGAAGCAAGCACTAGTTTTGAGTTGCTTTTATGGAAATAGAGTATTGTTTAAATTTTAAAATTTTTGAACAGTAAGAAAGTTTGATTGTGAATTTATATTAGAGATGGAATGGTTGATGTATCATTTGAACAATATACATGAAATACGCCCCCCCATTCTACCATTTTTCGCTAAATACACCACCTTCACCTTCCCAATTTCATGTATTCATTCCATGTTCTGTGATATTTATTTTGAAGAGGAGTTTGTGTGGAAATGAAAGGAAGTTGATAGTGTCAAGGGTTGAGGACTAATGTTCTGGATATTTTTTTTAAATACACAGTTGATTGTTTTATTAATTGTTTGAACAACATTCACATAGTAATTCCCCTCCATGATATTATTTTTCTCTAAATACAAGACCTCCATATTTCCCATGAGCCCTATCAATTCCCTGTTCACGTGGAAATTAATAAATGACATGTTATGGATGGATTGCATGTGCCTCGTAGTAAAATCTAGAGTCAACTATTGATTTATGTAAAGAGAGTTTCATGTATGGTTTATTAAGAACTTCAAGACTGTCAGATTGTTGCTATAGGATGAGTTTTTTCAGTAGAGGCCTTAATGGATGAAACAACATAGGCAAGGGTAATTGGCAATGAGGCCATAGAAGGCCTTGGTTTTCTATTCATTTCGATGTTGATCCACAAGAGTTGAACCAAATTTTCCAAGCTGGGTTTTTTAATATGGTTGGCCATGGTATCTTGCATCCATGACTAGAGAGACCCCCTTTTCAACCTCCTCAGAATTTCCCTGGCATTCTCGTTCCTCCACATGTGTCATTGTAGCCTGAGGTTCCTGCTAGTGACGGTTCAAAATAAATTTTCCACCAACCTGTCTCTCACCACCGATGTTGGCCCACTGTGTCATTGCGTCTACCACCACCAATTAATCCCATTGTTCAAATTACTCCTGCTGTTTTTCTAATACAATCCTTACACGCTAGCAAGAGATTAAAAACTGATATCCCACAACTTGTACAAGACAAAGGAAAAGAAACGGCCTCCCCCTCTAGTCCATCCATCGAGTCCTCTAAATATGTGTCTTCATGCCTCCACCTCAAGGATGAATTTTCCCATGTAATCAAGGAAATAAAACCTCAAAGGTATAACCAACCAAGGGCCACTCAAGAAAAGTCAGTTGGGAACAATAGTGAGAAGAGAAAATATGCCTTGTAAAGCAACAAATATGAGTTCTAAATGCTTTTTTTTTTTATGATTTTCAGTGAAGAGGACAATGTTTAATGGTTTTCAGTATGTTTTGGACAACAAGCATTATTTTTGGATATTTTTTGGATAATGTGAATATATATTTTTTGGGATATGATATAAATTATGGCTGATATTTAATATTCAATTTAAGTCATATCCACGGAAGTTACAAGGGTGTTATATGGTCTAAATGATTATTTTTTTATACTTTTCATTTTATGGTAACAAGAAGAAATGATGGGAGTCACAAGGGGTCCCACCTATTTAGTCATTATTAATTAAGACCCTTATTTATATATTATTACTATTTATTTCTCCTAAACAAATTTGTTAAGTCAATTTGACTTAACGAAAAAAAGTAGTTGAACTACTTCAAATGATTGGGAAAGAATAAAATCTCAATTGGATGAAGAGACAAGGGAGAATAGAAGGAGAGAAATATAAGACTAATGCTTTCTCTATAATTAAATGAGATAGTTTTAGTTTTCATTCATTTCTAAGTTTACTTGAAAGCCTAATCCTCTTGTTGACAATAGGGTCTCATTGTAGACAACAAGGTTCATGGCTGAWTTATACTTTTCAAMCGCTTTTTTTAGAGGTGTTGATTCATCCTTGATAGTCTATGTATTCTTATATTTTTGTGAATTAATTTTCATKGCTGATAAAGAATATCTTGCAGAGTCAAAATGGMAGCAGTTTGTGGCAAGCTGATCCAGAWCATTGATTTCAKTTTTATTTTACTGTCGGWGTATTTTTGTATGGTGCCCATTGGATATATATAAATTTGACTTTGGTCCATATCCTTGCAGGGGTTTGTAAAGAGAAATACACTTTTGGTATCTCRTAATGAAATAAAATCAGATTGTTGTTCTTTCTCATACTTATGTTTTCATGACTTGGTTCCTCTTTTCACTTTTGGTCTCCATGTTTTCTTTATTGTAAAATCTATATACATTCCAGTATCTTTGTATAAATTTTAGTTTACATTGCAACATATAAAAATTATAAAACCAGTCTTAATCCTTGTAATTAATACTTGCGGATTGAGTGGATGTTTTTGAGGCTATAAATCCTAGGTGTCATTCCTAAGTATCTTGTCCTAGCCAGGTAAGATATGAAAATGATTGAGTAATGTGTTCCATACCTTTTCCTCAACAATGTTGTCTATGAGTCTAGACCCCATAGTGTCATTATTACTCTGGGAGGTCATCTCTACAAAATACCAAAGGTAGTTCTGACTACTACTCCACCAAAGCAACACCATAAGGTAATTTCTCATATTGCAAAATTCATCCTCTTTTACAGTCTGTTCAAAGGATGCACAAAAGACCACTACAACCACCGCAACCTCAACACCTTCTATCTAGTAAAAACATATTGTCAAACAGGCAAAAGATATTGTTTCTTCACCTACAATGGGGCCTACACAATGCCCCATCCAACCCAGAGACAACAGGTTGGTGGAATAGATTCAACCCCTCCACTAACAGGTTTGTGATAGTCTTCCATAAGCCAAGAAGCACAACTTCTCCAACAAGGCACACAACTTACTAAGATTTAGATTCAGAAAGTGCTTTCCCCTATTCCTTGGGCACTGAAAGCAATGGAGACCATTGCTTCCTAAGGGGGCAGGATTGCTCCAGGTGGATATTGGTGGCCACCCACCTGTTCCAAATGGATCCTCTTGTCAATTTTTAGTGCAACACGTTCTTCTGTACTTCTTTGTAATTGTGGGCTCTACGCTTTTGGAGTTATCTGAAGCCCTACACATATTCCAAGTGGATACTAGTAGCCTCCCACCTAATCCAACTGGCTTATTTTGTATGTTTTCATGTCTGTACATCTTGTTGTACTTCCAGGGCTGTTTTGGGTCCCTAAACAATTTTTTTTGGCTCGCCACAATCAAACTGTAGACAAAGTCAAATTTTGATGGCATAATGCGTAGTTATAAAAAAGTCCTTTCCAACGGGCTATCACGTGCCTGAAATGGAGATCGTATGCAAAAGTTACAACCCTAGGAAGTTAATGTACTAACTTACCCAAACATGGCCCACATGAATTTTGGCGTTTCATCTCCTAGGATTAGGTTTTTGGATGTCTAGGGTTTTGGCATTCTTGTTTATCATAAAAAAGCCTTCAGAGCCTCATTGTAATCATCTTCTTGCGAATGAGCATAGCCGTCACATCTCTTCTCAGAGATAAAGCTACCACCATTCTAGCGAGTCATGCACTCTGTATTTTTACAGTCTCTTTACAATTCTTTCATTAATAGAAATCAAGTATTGTTGTATTTCTCTATTTCTGGAAATTTTCGTGAGTATTTCATTGTAATTTTGCTGCTTTTATTTTGTTCTGAAAATAATATATATCAGAGTCATCCTTATCCATGCGATGAGTGCACCCAGAGTTGACTACCCATTCATTTTGTGTTGAATGAGATAACAAGGTTTGAGAATTTTCGACTTGAATGGTGAAATTATCAACAGATCGATGTACAACAAACACATCTCCTTCAAGGTGTTTAACCTTCTCCTCTAAATATTCTCTCTTCTTATATCAAACTTTCTCCACATGTCCAGTCTTTCCACAATAATGACATGTCTTATTCTTTTGACTTCTCTGGGGGACACATCTATTTGTCTTTGAGGTTTCTCGTCGTGGTATGTAGGTTTCTATGTAGAGGCATCAAGCCATAATCTATCCCTTGGATCCATATTTCTCTTTCCCTTGAGAAAGTGGGACTGGTGTTTACCACCAAGGTTTCCTTCTTCAAGAAGTATGTGTTGATCAGTAATCAAAAGACCACATAAATGTTCAAAGGTGTAATCCTTAACATCTTCCTTGTGTGCTTTCCAGTTGGTGTGGAAAGTCGATACAAACATGTCAATTGGTGTTCTCAAATTCATCAGGATTAACTCGATGAATTTTCCATCCTTCTTCTGATATTTCTTTCCACATTCGCCCAATTTCAACTGGAGTTATTTGGTACATAATAAATAGTCCTCCATTCTCTCAAAGGATTGTGGATAGAGAGAGATAAAATCTTTCTCCAATTGCATGACGTGGCTTTCATTGACTCGATCGAACAACAAATTCATCTTCTTCCAAAATCGATGAGGGTAGACGATTTCACATAGATGAAATCAAATATCCCATGAAATGTAGGTCGTGATGACCCCTACATCCTAATCCTTCTTTCCATCAACAATGAACTTTGCTTGGTCGTATATTGGATCTTGAATCACAACCTTCATATATTTCCACATTCCTTTTCTCTTTAGTAGGGTTTCAAGATTCAATGCCCATATTGCATAATTTGATTCGTTTAGAAAAACAAGATCAATCTTCGAATCCATATTTGATATCTAGATAGAGGCCGATATGTTTCAATAAGTTCTAATCAACAAACCACCAGCCCAGAGTTAATCACACAACATATCTGATTCAACAAGGTTTGCAGATAACAGGTCGAGATTTTAAACCATCAACTATGATACCATGTTGGGGAATAGGGTGGATCATGAGATGAAACAAATAACATCGTACTGCAGATAATTGAAGAGGAACAACAAATTTAAAATATAAAGGGTGGTGTCTAAAGACACCCTTGCAACACTTAAGCATAACACATTATGATCAGAACATCACAGTGCATGTTTCACTTCTTTATCCACATGATCTATTGCATAATATCCATGTTGATAATGACCCAAGGGGTCTTATATTTATAGTCTCAATATCTAACCAAGTTCCATAGAATCCATAAGATATTGTTCACATATAACCATAGGCTATTAGAGTTGACTCCTCCAAACACAAGCTGTTGAGTTGGATCGACAAGGATTCTTGACCTGACCACCTATGCATAGAACTTGTAGTCTATTGATGACCTGGTTGATCCACCTCCTGAGTATCTTTGAATATTGGTCGACTGTCCGCTCAACAAGCACGTTGAATACTTGACCGATAGGTGTAGTGTTTTGGTTGATCTCCCAACTGTCTGTATCCAGATGTGGCTTGACCTATCGAAAGACTAAACCCAAGATATGTATGATGAACCATCAATGTTTGATGTTATAAAACTTGTGTCATACCATCCAAGAAAAAAGAACATTTGATTCCTTTATAGCTTTTGGTAAACATGTAATTCCCAATTGTAGGTGAAGCATGCAAATCAAATAGGACCGCGGGTTTAAGGTGCAAATTTTTTCTTAAATATAGGCAACCTTTATAGCGAAGCTCTACAATGTGCCAAGAGTACCTTAAAAAAGCTTGAGGATCGTGTTGGAATTTTTTATATTAGTCTAGAAATTTTGGGGTCTTGCAGCCATTCCTAGCGAACGAATTGAAGCCAGTCAGTGACAATGAATGAGAGATTAAAGAGGGACCCTTCTTCATATTTCCTTGAAAGAGCGTCAACAACCACATTTTCTTTTCCCTTCTTGTAGATGATATCATAATCATAGACAAACAACTTGGTCACCCATTTTTGTTGCTCTAGGGAAAACATTCTTTGCTCCAGAAGATACTTGAGGCTATAATGATCCATTTTGATTTGAAAGTGTTTCCCCAAGAGATAAGGACACTAGATATCCACTACATGCATAATATCCATCATTCCATTTTTTTTCGTGGACCCAACCCCCTTCTAGGAACCCTTACTTGGGCCCTCTCCCATTGGATTCCCCTTTTTCCCTTGTTCTTCGTGGTACCTATCACTTGTAAGAATTGTTTTTAGGTGGTACCACCCACCCTTCCCAACACCCTTAATTGACAAACATCCCATTGGCTTCCTTTTTTCTCCCTGATCGCAATGGTATATATCACTTATCCTCCTTTTTTCAATATAACCACTCACCATCCCTAACATCCCAACTTTCCAAATGGCCACCACTCGCAGGCAGGAACTAGAGGATGAAATCAAATAGAACAAGGATACCATATATAAAATGTTTGTCAACTTTGACCACTTAGAGGAACAAGTCAAGAATAATTTTTCCAAAGTTTACAACTGACTTGACAAATTTGAGGGAAAATTTGACACCATCAATGCCACTCTCAACCAGTTGTTGAACCGATCCCAGGGCTCCCCCTTCCTTGAACAACCCTCCCATATATATGGTGTTGGATCCTCCCATACTATTTCCTTTCATTCCAACCACTTTCATCATGACCCCCATATTCCCCGAGTTGAGGTCAATAAATTTGATGGCTTTGATTCCACGGGATGGGTCATCCAAATGGAGCATTATTTTTTTTTCATGGAATTATTGATGAGTTGGCCAAAATTCGTTATGGTGTTATCTATTTGGATCTTGAATGCTGAAAATGGTGGAAATGGTGTAAAAATGCATGTGGCCAGGGTTTTGTTTCTTGGACCTAGTTTGCTGTAGAGCTTTGTGAACTCTTTGACACTGACACCCACCATTTAGGCCATTTGACCAATTTGAAATAGTTTGGTTGATCCAAAAATCCATAGACACCACTTATTTCTTTACATATATACATGTAGTATCTAACTTGATCTAGAATAATTTATAGATCGTATTGGGGTGGTTTTCAGAATCATGATGATGTGATTTGAACCTAAAAACTCATAAACTGAAGATTATATTGCTTGATGATAGTGAGATGACAAAACAAAAAATAAAATAACACAAATTACATACTTTTGTTTCATGTTTAAGTTCCCTTCAATCCAATGAAAATTGCTTTCTCCATCTAAAATATCAAAAATCACATGTAAAATGACTCACATATAACAATTTAATGGATGCTCTTAAATTTCATTAATAAAAACACTAAAATAACTTCACCATTGAAATCCTTGTGAAATTTTGAAACTTTTGATTATAAAGTCAACCAATTTCCAAACTAGCTCAATTTCACGCTCTTTGGCACACAAAACAATGCATTAAATTCCCATTAATTAAAAAATTGAGATAAATATTAACAAATGACCTCAAATAAAAAAAACATACCTCATGTTCACGATCCTTGTGAAAAATCATGCAAAATCGATATAAAACATTTGAAATTTTGTCAAGGTACCATTTGGCATGCTTTATGATGCAACACAAAACTTAGCTGGTACTTGCACATACTTCAATGCATACATACTACCTTGGGAACCATGCCCTATCTCTAACTCCATGTGCCTCAAGATCTATACATATGGATGTGTGTAGGAGTGTTGGGATTCATGCCCATATATAGGGTGGGGCCCCAAACTATCCATCTGCAACTTTGGTAACCTAATACTAAATTTAATGGCATCCCGTTAAATGTGGGTTGGTTTACACGTTGGTTAAAACTCTTGGATATTACCCTGGAGGTTCCTTGTTCAATCCCCTTCCATGGAATATTTTTTGGTTAGTTGCTAAGTTTTTTTATATTATATAAACTATATACTATATATATGTATATATTAATCTGTTGTGATATTTGTTATATGGTTAATATATAACCACATACTATAGTTTAAAACCCATCACACATTTTAGCTCCCCTGCAGATATGACCAGTGGTTACATGGTGTAGCAATAGACTAGGGGCTGGGGCTAGTCCTCCTCCCCTTTCCATGTCCATGTGAAACTTAACATTAACTTAAATATATATGTTGCCATATAGTGTTAAGTAACACCATGAGGGTGTGATGGTATGGAGACTATGTCAAGACTTTGTTAAGACCTTAGACTATGTTAAGTAACACCATGAGGGCCCTCTGGTATGGAGACTATGTTAAGACTTTGGATGGTTATATAGGTCATGGGTTTGACCCCTGTCGACTCCATAACTTTTACACAAAACTAACTATTACTGGACAATGGGGGGTTGCCATGTGGCAACCTCTCATGGGATGAACCTGTGCCACATGTCATTCAACCATTGGATCACTTGGAGGTATGAATGCTCAATCAACTGCTGATGAACCTTACCACATCACCCTACTATATGACTAGGTTCCATGTGTCATTGCTGATGTCATCTTTTACTATGATGACGTCATCATTTGGCCTTTGAATTTTTTCCTTTTTGACCCAACCTTTGACCGCTTATAACTTTTGTATACGAACTTTGACTTTTCGTTTGCACCATTGGAAATCTGACGACGAGATCTATGAAATGATGTTATTTTTGGGATGATTTGAGACAATTAAATTTTGAGCAGCTATGGATCCCCTGGGACCTCTGTGAGCATTTAAGATCCTTCTAGACCTCTGTGAGCATTCCTTAGATCCTCCTAGATCACTGGCACAATTGAAGACTTTATAATCACCTTTGAGCACTTGGATTTTAGAATGGAGGGAATGCCATATTCCTTCTTTAGGGAATGTTTTATCAGTGGCATAAATGATGAAATCCATGCCCAGGTCCTCATGGCTTTCCCCCAGACTTAGTTGGAAGCTACTAAACGTGCTAAATAAGAACAAAAGGTTGTCTTTTCCTAGAATAAAAAACCATCTTTTCTTCCCTACCCTCGAACCTACCAATCCTACCCCTCATGCCTCCCCTCTCAAGATCCATAAATTAACTTGGGTAGAAAGGAACATAAGATTTTTATGGACATTTTTAAGGATGTTGTTGACTAGGAGGCTAAAGTTTCTTCCTTGAAAGAGCTACCCCCAACATATGATATTACTCCACCCGCTGATCCACCATAATTTGAACTACTGATTTCATTGCATGCTCTCACTAGCTTATCTACTCCCCAAAACCTCAAGCTAATTGGATACATTAAGCATAGGAAAGTCATAATCCTTGTTGACAATGGAAACACACATAATTTTATTCACCATCGCATTGCCTAGGAAATCAATTGATATATCCATTTGTCACACACCCGTTGCGGCATAATAAATTTTTCGCCTTTTCTCGAGGGACAAAATCCCCAAAATCCTACGGGGCTTAGCACAGGCTAGCTCTTCCCTTTTTCCACCTTCATGCGATCGTTGATCATGATCACATGCCAAACAACTAGGCACATTTTCGCATTTCGTGACTCAACAATATAAGCGGGTTGAGTCTTTCGACTCTGCAAACCCTGAAACACTGTTGTTACCCATGGTTTTGGTCATCATGATGATGTATTGATGATGGTGTACTCAGGCTCTTCATTAGAACTTTCTCCTGAGAAAAGTTACCTTCATCTCTTTCCAGAAATCACATTTTTTGAGGACTGTTCGCAGGCTGCTAGTATATTTGCCTGCGAGAATGCATGATTCTCGCAGGCTGCCTTAAACCAGGGTGCAAGAAGTTTGCACTGTGTTGAACTGCTAGGGTGCGAACTCTTTCTAAATAAGGGAAAAAGATGAATTCTTGAAGCTTCTAGAAGGGAATCTTCTAGAAGGATGAGATGGCATTCGAATGGTTATCCTAGTACTGGATTCCCTGATATTTTGGGATCATTCTTATCCAAGTAACCAATTCATTCTCTCTTATATATTGAGTGAATTCTCATGGAAAAGGTTAAGCAAACAAGGTTAAGCAAT
>JASDQU011102058.1:8135-22783 GCA_032191745.1 Picea mariana | reverse complement strand
CCATTTATTTCAACCATCGCACCTATTCAATTAATCAATCTTTAATTATTGTTTTATTCATTTTTACGGTGAAGGTTTTCCATAAATTGATCACTGTCATGGATCAATTTAATCCTTTAAACTTCGATCTCAAATATTTGTTATTTTTTAGAGACCAGATTCTATGGAGGCACTTCCTTCAAACTATTTCAAATGACCACGCATCACAGGACCACGAGTTTTACCAACTATAGCGATGTATAGTAAAACGCTTATAGCATACAACCATCGGCATGGAACCATAGGCTTACCAACTAAGCGACTTACATTCTGTCCTTTTAAACCTATTTACCATATGACCAACAACGGTGACCTAACGCTTAGGAAATTAGACCAAACGAGTGCTTGAGAACTTTATTAAATCAAAGGTCACGATTCTATATTTGATGGGATGGATGTCTGATAGGATTTCGGCACTTCGACTTTTAGGTCTTCGTGACTTCCAATATTTCAGAATTCCCGATCACGAAATTTCCAGTCAGATCGAATGGTTCATGTTTATAATTGTGGAGACAGATCAATGGTCAGCTTTAACCTTACACTCATCCTTTTACTGCTAAATCTCACGGCTATGAATTAATCATTCATCGAGATGGATGACTATCATAATTTATGCACTTTGTGGTTTCCATCATGTCAAATCTCCGAAGCTGTTAATCTACTGACACATGTCCCTTTTGGGATTTCAGCGTTCAGGACTTTGACAATATTAGAAGGTTTGATTTCTATGAAAAACTCCCGGAGTGATGTAAGTTTCTTACGTCACTTTCTGATGTGTCACAAGCTGAGTAGATGCCATCGGTCACTTTGATTCATGATTTTCACCTTTGAGGAATGTTGAATCAACTTGACACTTGTCACTGTCTAATTGCGCCATGTGTCATTGCTGACGTGGTGTGACATATGCCCTTTTCGAATCAACAGTCCATATATCTTCATGATCCAACAGTTACGATTCATTCTTTTGACAAGATGAATGCCTGATGGGATTTCATAACTTTTCCCTTCGAGTCTTTGTTCCATCTAACCTTTCAAAAATTCGAAGTAGATTTCTCCAAAATAGATCAGATGATCACGATTAATTCTGGAAACCAGATCAATGGTTAGTTTTTATCCTTACGCACTTTAATACGATGATTGGGACTTAATCAATGATTGATATGGATGGAAACAATGTGAACTCG
The DNA here is from genome assembly GCA_032191745.1 of Picea mariana. Classification (NCBI taxonomy): domain Eukaryota; kingdom Viridiplantae; phylum Streptophyta; class Pinopsida; order Pinales; family Pinaceae; genus Picea; species Picea mariana. Next base: position 21,560 of record JASDQU011102058.1, on the reverse strand, counting down.
CTGACATCACTTGATGACTCAGCACATGCCAAGTATCTTCCACGTGTCACTCTGATTCGTGACTTACATGTGCCTGAAATGCCAATTTCAATTTGACATTTGTCATTATCTGACTATGCCACGTGTCATAGATAACGTACTTTGCTAACGTGGTCTTTCAACATGTTCTATCACATGTTTTGGCTTGTCATGGTCTGCTAACGTGGTCTTCAATGACATCACTCAAGATGACATGGACCTTAATATGTGTCTTAATTCTTGACTTCAGAGCTTCAAATTTCAGTTTTATTTGTTGTATGTTGTGGCCAGTCTTCCGATCTTTGAAATGGATACATCCAAGCTAAGGGTGCTAGATCCTCTTCCAAGGCTCATCTCACATGTGACCTTGAGTTATGACCCAGGGCTCAATGCCTGAGTGTTTCACAATTTTGTGTTTCACGATTTTGAACTTATCTCTTTGCAATTTCTCTGAATCACGAATCACCGAATTTGTTAATCTGGTCCCACGTGTCTGCCTTCACAATCAACGATCAGGAGTGACTTTTCTATTTCAAGAGTCAGTGAAATTCCAATATCCCTCCATCTGTCACATGTTCATATCCTTGATCCAATGATCAGGAGAGTATCCTAAGGTTATCTCGGATCGACAACCTGAGATCTGTCTAGATCTAATACTTTTTTATCCATGCACTTGTGCATCCGACGGTCATGACTTAATATGGTCATTGACCAATCCTCCAATGATCCTTCTACTTGAAAATGATTCAAATTCTTAAAAAGAACTTGGGTTTGATCCAATGGTCGATGGGTATATGGATAGTCAAACTCTTAGCCTTTTAACCTTCTTATCCTATCCTTCCACATTGAGATGATCTGACGAATGTTGAGGCTTCTCACTCTGATCGAACGGTTGTTGAGATTTTGATATTCATTTGGTTCACTCCTCCTATTCACTATCATAGGAACATTTTTTATCCTATCGTGATAAAAAATAATCACGTACTTTGTTTTCCCTTTTGCGCTTTTGATCTTCATATTGTTCTCTCCTCCTTTTCTCTCCTCCTCCTGAGCTTGCATTGTTGATCTCTACACACTGTTTGACATCATTTTCTAACTGATATACTTGTACTATCAATCTATACACACTGTATGGCATCTTTTGCTAACTGATATACTCTTGACATCAATGACAACACATATGTGGTAATTCATCATTAACAATAGATCATCACATCGACTGTTGACATCAATGACAATCTGTCCAACAATCTCCCCCTTTGTCATTGAGGTCAACACACTAACTTCATATAAAAACTCCCCCTATGATGATGATTTCCTTTTATGAAGTTTCTCTCCCCCTTTGACATCAATGGCAAAGGGTTTCTTCTCCTATGATCTATCTGTATAAGTACTTCTCTGACCACTAGAAACTCCTTCTGAAATCAATTTGTTTTTCTGTTATAACATAATGACTCCTTATTTCATTGATTTCTATCTCCCCATGTATAGTTACGAACTGATGCATTATTTTCTTGAGAGATTTAGGTAGGAAGAAGGATTACTCCCAATTTTTACCTGAGATATTCAATACATCTATGTTTTAAGGGTTTTTTCAAAAATATCTGCCACCTGTGGTAAGATCTGTATGTTACTGACCAGACTGAACTTGGGTAAATATTCCTACAAACATGTTCTGCCAGTCATAGCTGAATGACTCCCCGTGTCAATATGCTTTCTCTCTTTCTGATTCTGGCTACTCTCCCCCTTTGTTTCTTGAAAAGGTAGCCCTTCCTGATAAGGTTTCTTCCCATGTTAATTTACTAACTTCTTATCTCAGTTGATTGGGATTTTTTGTGTTTCAAATGAGTAGTCTTCTTGATACACATTTTTGTAGTGATCGAGTATTTTCAAGACTTAATATAATTCCTTTCTTATTTTCTAACCAAAACTTCCCTTGAGATTTTACTGAGTGCTCTCCCCCTTTGTGTTGGAAATGGTAGCTCTTCCTGACAGGGTTTCTCCTCTTGTTATTTCTACAGGATGTCATATACATCATTTTGTACATCAGAATGTTGCTTCTGTGGATGTTGTTGTCTTACTGGAACACTGCGCAATTGTAGCTCATATTTATTCAAACAACCCTTGTTTATGTCCATCGATTCTCATCGATCTCTAACTAAGATACCAAATGTTTTTATATCATCCATCAGATAAATTTTCTTAATTCATCCAAGGCACTGAGAAATTCTTCCTCCATATTAACTTCTTCTTCAACTTCTAACTTATTAGATTCTTTAATACCTTTTTATTATATTGATTATTTTTATTTTCTTTATCTTCAGGGTCCTCCTTGGGAAAGGAACACTTGGATGCAAAATGACCAACTTTGCCACAGTTAAAACATTTGTAAAGAGGCTCGCCTTTGTACTTCCCTGATCCTTTCTGAAGTTTTCTAATGAAATTGGCTTCTTCCACATCAGATTCTTCATGATGGATAGATTGAGGTTTTTGCTTTTGATTTATCTTTGTCTTGGATGCTTTAAAACCTGTTTCATCTTCTGTTGATTTATCATGCCCTGTTCTCATTTCATATGTTGTAAAGATTCCATGGAGTTGATCAAATGTGAGTGTATTTAGATCGGATCTATATTTAATTGAATAAATCTTTGCATCATATCTCATAGGTAATGATCTTAAGATTTTGTGCACAATTGGTTTATCTGTAACTTCTTCTTGTTGTTCTAGCATTGAAGATTCATCATCAATGTCATCATTATGTGCACCAGAAGATTCTTTATCCTTGTTTTGAGAATATTCCTTATTAGAAGTTTATCCCACAAATTCCTATTATTAACTTCATCAATTTCAGGAGCAATGTTTTCCTCATCTTTCTTATTTGGTACTTGGGATTTTATTTTCCATATATTCTTATTTACTCTTGTTGTCAGATTGTGTGAAGCATTTCTTATTAATTTTTTTCTTGAGTTCCAACAGTTATAGGCTTTCTAGCCATATTCACCACAACTATAGCATCTCATAGTGTAACAATGTGCAACAATATGTCCAACATGATTGCAGTTCCAACATCTTTTATTGTTGTTGAACCTACCAATTTGTTTTCTTCCATGATGCCTCTAATCCAAGGCTTTATGACCATACTCATTACAAGAAAAACAATAACCATTAAAAACACTCTCATACCTTGTTTGATTCATCCATGAAGGTGTCACTCTCCTGAACTTGCTTTGAGGTGTACGAATAGCTTCTAGATGTCTTCCATGATCTGATCTTCTAAATTTTGTATTGTTTCTTTTATTTCTTGAACATGAAGAACCTGAGTCATACTTGCTTTCACTTTTTGAAAATGAAGGACCTGCATCATATTTCTTAGGGGTATTGATCTTTTCCTTATTGTATCCAAGGCTAGATTTGTTATTTGCTGATCTCTGACTATCCAATATCTCATACAGGGTCATGGAGTTGTTCAAAAACTTGTTTTGGGTGTCTGACTTCTCAACCTTGTTTCTAAGATTGACAACTTCTGCTTCCAGGTCATGAAAATATTCTTCCTTTTTGTCCAATTGATTCCTTACTACCTCTTCTCTCATTTTGGCTTCTTCAAGTTGGATTTTAAGATTGACATAGTTTTCCCTTAGTTCCTTTAGATCTACAATGTTTTTGCTTGAGACATCATCTTCCTTCTTTTCTTCTTTTTCTTGATTGATTTATTTCTTCAGCTCCTCGATCTCCTCTTCCTTCTCTTCTAACTGATTGTCTTGTTCATATATTATCTTATCACTGTCCTTGAGAATTTCATTTATTTTCAAGACATGTTTTTGACTCTTTTCAAGTAATTCTTGAGTGTAGTCATGAAGATAGCTATAGTCTGATTCATTATGGTGATAGAGGTATTCAGAGAGAATCCAATCAACCTTTTCTTTGGCCTTTAATAGTTTTTCTTTCTTTTCTTCCACAGGATACATGCTAAAATAACATTATGTCATTGTATCTAAGTATTCTTATTTGACTACAGAGGAGCATTCAATATCACTGCTATTGAAATCAAAATATTGTGGAGAATCCTTACTTTTATTGATGGATGAGTCTTCATCTTCATCCTTGATAGGAATGTTTTCTGTGTCTTTATTTTTTATTTGATATAAATTTCCTAACTTTAGCCATAAGTTCTTAGCAAATGTGCATAGTCCTATGTTTGTTTTGACTGTATCTAATAATCCATTGAGAAGAATTTTCAATACCACTTCATTATTCTTCCTTGATCTTCTTTGGACTGTAATTTTGGATATATTTTTTGATGTAGTTAAGTCCCAGGGCTTGCTTACTACTGAATTCCAAACTTCAGATCCTTTTGACTTCAAATATTGTTTCATATTTTCTCTCCATGAGGAGTAATCTGTTCCATCAAATAAAGGAGCTTCAATTGTGGAGAGAGCCATGTGTCCATCCATTTCTTTAGGATCTGCCTTCTAGTATTTAAACTGTGTTTGAAGGAACCTCTCTCTGATACCAATTGAAGAACACATGGCCCACACTAAGAGGGGTGGTGAATTAGTGTGTAGATTATTTAAACAATTTATTTTCACAAGTTACCGGTTAAAACATAATTGAACAGATTAAGAAAAATAACATCATAATTATAATGAACACAAAGAACCAGATGTTTGTATAAGCTTTGTATAATAGATATGAACAAAATAATTTAAATATATGTAAAAGAGGATTTTCGTTTAGCACCAACTAAATGTTTCAGCACCAACTCCTTGGAGAGCACCAACTCTCTACCAAGACCCATCTTGGCGCAAGACTCGGCTTGCTGATAGAACCCAGTCTATCCAACTAGATTTTATTCAACTCCAATAGTAGTGATCCATTGTAGAATCAATGATCATAGGTATACTTTAAGACACTCATCACCACATTTCATCTTCTCTGTAATTCACAACTTTCCTCTAATATCTTCTTGGAATCTGCTTTGTCTTTTGATCTTTTGTACTCAACTCCAAAGACACTTTCTTCTCACCACATTTTCTCGTTTATATAATCTTAAAATTGGTGTGAGATATAAGACATTGTGTCCATTTATTTTGACCATCACGCCTCTTCAATTAATCAATATTTAATTATTGTTTTATTCATTTTTATGGTAAAGGTTTTCCATAAATTGATCACTGTCATGGATCAATTTAATCCTTTAAACTTTGATCTCGAATTGTTGTTATTTTTCAGAGACCAGATTCTATGGCGGCACTTCCTTCAAACCATTTCAAATGATCATGCATCACAGGACCACGGGTTTTACCAACTATATCGATGTATAGTAAAATGATTATAGCATATGACCATCGGCGTGGAACCACAGGCTTACCAACTAAGCAACTTACATTCTGTCCCTTTAAACCTATTTAACATATGACCAATGACGGTGACCTCATGCTTAGGCAATTACACTAAACGAGTGCTTGAGCGCTTTATTAAATCAATGATCACGATTCTATCTCTGATGGGATGGACGTCTGACATGATTTCGACACTTCAACTTTCAGGTCTTTATGACTTCCAATATTTCAAAATTCCCGATCATGAAATTGCCAGTCAGATCGAACGATTCACGTTTATAATTACGGAGACATATCAATGGTCAGATTCAACCTTACACTCATCCTTTTACTACTAAATCTGATGGCTATGAATTAATCATTCATCAAGATGGATGGCTATTGTAATTTTGGCACTTTGTGGTTTCCAGCATGTCAAATCTTCGAAGCTGTTAATGTACTGACGCATGTCCCTTTCGGGATTTTGGTGTTTGGGACTTTGATGATATTAGAGTGTTTGCTTGCTATGCAAAACTCCCAGAGTGATGTAAGTTTATTACGTCAATTGTTGGCATGTCACAAGATGAGTAGATGCCACCTATCACTCTGATTCATGATTTTCACCTTCCAGGAATGTTGAATCAACTTGACACTTGTCAGTGTCTAATTGTGCCATGTGTCCCTACTGACGTGGTGTGACATATGCCCTTTTCAAATAAATGGTCCAAATATCTTCATGATCCAATGGTTACGATTGATTCTTCTGATGAGATGGATGACTGATGGGATTTCGAAACTTTTCCCTTCGGGTCTTCGTTACATCAAACCTTTCAAAAATCTGAAGTAGATTTCTCCAAAATAGATCAGACGATCACGATTAATTCTGGAAACTAGATCAACAGTGAGTTTTGATCCGTACGCACTTTAATCTGATGATTGCGACTTAATCAATGATTTATATGGATGGACATGAGGTGAACTCGTTGACATCACTTGATGACTTGGCACGTGCCGAGTAGTTGCCATGTGTCACTCTGATTCGTGACTTACATGTGCCTGAAATGCCAATTTCAACTTGACATTTGTCACTATCTGACTGTGCCACGTCTCATAGATGATGTACTCTGCTGAAGTGGTCTTTCAACGTGTTCTATCACATTTTTTGGCTTGTCGTGGCATTTAATGACATCACTCAAGATTATGTGGACCTTAATACGTGCCTTACTCCTTGACTTCGGAGCTTCAATTTTTGTGTTTATTCACTGTAAGTTGTGGCCAGTATTCTGATCTCTGAAATGGAGAAATCCAAGATAAGGGTGATAGCTCCTCTTCCAAGGCCCGTTTCACATATGACCTTGATTTATGACCCAGGGATCAATGCTTGAGTGTTTCACGATTTCGAACTTATCTCTTCGCAATTTCTCTGAATCATGAATCACTGAATTTGTTAATCTAGTGCCACGTTCCCTCCTTCACGATCAATGATCAGGAGTGAATTTTATATTTCACAAGTCAGCGAAATTCCAATCTCCTTCCATGTGTCACATGTTCATCTCCTTGATCCAACAATCAGGAGAGTATCTGAAGGTTATCTCATATTGATGGCCTAAGATCTGTATGGATCTAACAGTTGTTGATCCATGTGCTTGCGCATCCGACAGTCACGACTTAATATGATTGTTGACCAATCCTCTAATGATCCTTCTACTTGAAATGATTTGACTACTTAACAAGAACTTGGGTTTGATCTGACGGTCGACGAGTATATGGATTTTCAAACTCTTGGCCTTTTAACCTTCTTATCCTATCCTTCCACATTGAAATGATCTGACGACTGTTGAGGCCTCTCACTCTAATCGAACGGTTGCTGATATTTTGATATTCATGTTGTTCACTCCTCCTATTCACTATCATAGGAGCATTGTTGATCCTATCGTGATCAACAATAATCACATACTATGTTTTCTCTTCTGCACTTTTGATCTTCATATTGTTCGCTCCTCCTGTTCTCTTCTCCTCCTGAGCTTGCATTGTCAATCTCTACACACTGTTTGACATCATCTGCTAACTGATATACTTGTACTATCGATCTATGCATAGTGTATGAAATCTTCTGCTAACTGATATACTGTTGACATCAATGACAACACATCTGTGGTAATTCATCATTAATAACAAATCATCACATCGAATGTTGACATAAATGACTGTTGACATCAATGACAATCTATCCAACACTTATCCCATTGTTGGACCTATTTATCATCCTCCAATCTAGTCCAAAGCTGCACTACTTTATCAAACAATTCATATTTTGTGTTGACCTACTTCTCTATATCCTACAGCTGCGTTGTTGCTTCTTTTTTCCTTTTCTCCTTAACTGTTGGTGTAGTGGTTGGTATGAGTTGTTCTTGAAGATTCTCTATCTCTTTCTAATATTGATCGATTTCCTGCGCAATCTGATCAATCTTTTTTGCTGCTGTGATTTCATCTCCCTGTGAGACCTGTGGAATCTTCTTGTAAGTTCCTACCAGTTTCTGCTTCACTCCCTTTATGCGCTCTTTTTCCCCCTTGGTCTCATATTTAGCCTGCTCATAGACTATTTCCAACTCATCCCGTTTCTTTGTTTCCTGCTTCAATTCGGTTAAGTGTTTGCATGCGTGAGACTGTAACTCATGGTTTACACTAACCTGCAAACTGTGTAGTGCCCCTGATGGTATCCTCATCAACACAAGTTGAATTTGGCTTAATTCCTTCAAGGGTGTCTACCCCACAATTTTGTCCATGTGCAACATACTAGGGTTGATATGGAATGTTACATGCGGCTACAGTATTGTCTAGACTGACTCGCATTCCTCTTCTTGCACTCTTTCTTCTGTCTGCAGTGCTAATGGTCTGAGTCCCCTACTGCTTGTTGGTTTCCCTTCCTTGATTTTCTTGAGGAGTTGTCGCATGTCTCCCAATTACTCTTCAATCCTATCCCTATGGTGTGAAGCATGGTCAAACTCCTCGGATAGACAATCCTGGACCATTCGGGCTATCATTTCCCCATCATCATCCATGATCGTATACTCTGGCGATGTTCTTTGTGCCTTTGATTTCTCACACGCACCTCCTATCTACGTGGTTGGCCTCTTATTTCCCCCCGGTTCCTGTGGGTTAGGATTTATTGCAGTCTCTTGCACGGGCTCGGCCTATTTATGTTTCTCCTTGGCCAACTACATCTTATCCGTCTTTCTGTTCTGGGGCCCTATCTTCATTGGCCCTTCGTCTGTCTATGTTGTCTCTTCGTCTCTTGGGCACTTGAATTTCCTTTGGCTGGGTCTCTCCATACCCTGCCTCTTCTTCTGTTGTTTTTTCCTGTATTTCCTAGGTAAGGATGGGAGTCTTCCACTCATCATCCCATTCACTAACAACCATGTTGATGTCCCCCTTGGTCATACAGTAGTGCATTTGTAGCCACTGTTTATCCGGATCCTTCCTTGCCTGTATCCACATTGTATGTCATGTGGCCTAGAAGTTAGCAATGTCCCCATATCACGCAACAGCTTTTGGTGTTATTCTCCATATATTGGAGATGGCTTATTGTAGGTCCTGTAGGTATCCTTCAAAGATAGACCCATTCTCCTTTTTTCTCCTAGCCTCTGGCCTAGATCTAAGAAAAAAATATCTTTCCCCTTGATTGGGTTTGGGTCTAGTGCCAAAAAATACATACCTTGGCTCTCTCCATCCCATGAAGGCTATTAGTGTGATCATCCATGAATAGTGGAACTTTGTTCCTAGATCCTGCACATCCTTGCAATCAACTAGGAATATGTTCAAGAGATACGGTTCCCATATCATTGAGGTGCCTTCTATGCACTGAGCTGCAACTGCAATGACTCCAGCTGGGACTTCCTCTCTGTGGAATTTTCTTAGCAGCTTGTAGTCTAATATCTTCATGCCCAGTTTTGTTGTGGCATCATTGATCCTTTTGATAATGATCCCTCTGGCTCCCCTGTCAGTTCCGTACTTTTTCTTCATGTCTTCCACTAGCACTTTCTCCCTGCATTTGTCATCCAAAAACTGTGGGGGATCCATGCCTTGAGTTGCCAATACTGTTATGTTCGTGATAAGCTCTATGTCTATTGACATGAGCTTGTCCAACCATATTTCCCCACCATGTGTGACTGCTAGCAGTTTCTTGACGCATGTTGTTGCATGTTGACCCCTGCCAAAATGTGGTAGGTCCACCAAACCTAAAATTCATGTCTTTTGCAACCCGGTTGCCCATTAGAGTGGATGATCAAGCAGTTCCCCAAACCGACTCATGCCCATCGTCTCCATGTATACTCTTTTTGCAAGTTCTAGGAACTTGTCTTTGTCTTCTATGTCGTGGTCCGAGTATTTGAGCTTCCCGACGTGACCCAGTAGCTTTGGTCCTACCTGTATTCCATCTAGTATGTGTGGTAGAACGATTTTTGTTGTTGGTTTCTTGCATGGTGATCTGGGTATATGTATCTTGTCTTTCATTGATGGTGGTGTTATAGGATAAATATGTAGGTGCGGACACTAATTTATCTCCCTAGATCCACCTAGATCTAGAACAAAACACACTAGAACATGACGCTTTCCTTAAGTTTTAAATATTGAATTTACTAACTAAAGAGGGATAGGTGACATACCATTTAAACACCACTTCCTCTCGCCATCGCCATCCTAGCTCCGTTCCAACACTCATACAATGATGATCCTGCAAAAGAATGCAACCAAACAAAGCAAAGATGGCTAAAAGCAACTCAAAGAATGTCAAGCATACTGTAAACAGATCAATATAGGCTCCAAAAGTTCAATACAGCTGATCAAAGAAAAACTAGGCATCAAAAGATAGGAAATTCTAATTCCAAACAAAAATTTCAAATGGGTTCGTAGCCTATCTATAGGTTGCAGTGCGAAAATTAGTGGAGTTCACAGGCTGGACACAGGTAGGGTGCGAACATGTCGAAATGGTGGGGGGGGAATTGGGAAAGAAATGTGTCTAAACTTGTATTCCATGGAAGAGTCGATTTTGAACATGACACCCTTTCACTCGCCTTGTGTCTAGGTTGGAAAATCTGCTCGTCTCTTGATCATACTCCTTATAAGATTACAAATTGGTCTATGATCCTTGTGGTTGAGTCAGTGTTTCCAAGACAGTTGTCGTGTCGTCAATATGTTCAAAAAATAAGTTCAACCCAGAATATTCAGTTTTGTAGACCAAAGATTCTGGGTTGAACAGAGTGATAGCTGAAATACTTTGTCGAGTGTGTGTAGGGAACAAGGAATAGTCAGTCAGAAACCTTCCAACAAACAAGGAAATATAGTACAATAATATATCATCACTGAGGTAGACATTCCCATACTCAGAATACAAATGACTCAGAGCATAAACGTCGCTTCCTCTCACCATCGCCATCCTAGCTCCGTTCCAACACTCATACAATGATGCTCCTGCAAAAGAATGCAACCAACCAAAGTGATAGTAATAGCATAAACTCAATATAAACCTATGTATGTGATCAAGGAATCATACAATAAAACACAACAAGCTTTATAGGAAAGAATCATATTACTGTATCATATTAAATGTGAAAGAGAGATTACAACCATGGCCTTGATGTCACAAGGTCCCTTCCAACTTTCCTTCGTTCCCCACAAACTTACACTCCAAGAATTCTGAGAGCATAGATATGATAATATTCACAATCTATCTTGACAAAATGGCTCATCTAGCCAAGCTAACAATCTCCAAAGCTCAATCCAATCCAGGCTAATCCCAAAAGCTAAAGCTCAAAAGCTAATATCATCCAAGCCAACTTTCTCCATGAGAGATCCTCTCCTTTTATAACCTAAATAGGATAAGGTGAGGAGGTTAGGATGATCCCACCAAATCATGAAAGCGAGTAAGATCCAAACCATTCGGATGCCACCTCACCATGGAAGTTTCTCCTTCTAGAAGCATCGAGAAGATGCTCATTTTTCCCACGTATGAGCATTCTCGCACATTGCTTATAGAGAAACTTGCGAACCTCTCACAACCCAGCTATGGTGCAGCCTATGAGAATCAGGCATTCTTTCACCCTCCCTGTTATCACTTCAGAAAACTCTCCTAGGTTGTATCTCAGAGATACCTGGTAACTTAAATAATCTTTCAATGATTTACTCAATGATGGGTATGAGGTTGGATCAAGATGAATATCTAACTAACTGGACCATGTGTTCAAGACTATCTAGGGATACCAAACAACATAAATCCTTCAAGATATGAAATCATATGGGATAATATATCAAGTAGAACAGAACTAATCACTAAACTAGATCTCACATTATATAAAACAATAAGTATGATGGGTCTGAGAAACTAGTATAATCACCTATGATCCTTTGCCTAACAATCAGATGGTGAGATGATAGTCACCTATGGATTATATAAGAATAGAAAGAGAATTTTATTCACTCATAAGCATGAAAACAGAGAAGAAAGAGAAGGTCTGATAACAAAAATGAAAGAAGCTTGTAAGCCTGGCTATATTAGAAAGGGTCTCTATTACAGTAGCAGTGTAGCTGAACTCAAAGTCAAACCGCCTAGTCCTCAAGAAATCTCCCCACTTTCAATGATTCTCCAATGAGATTTAAATAAGATTTACAAATCAGTTTCAATAGCCTCAAAAGATGGATCTAAAAACCTTTTCTCCTATCTCAGATTCAAATTTGTGAGGTGGCTGGAAATATGTTGCTCCAAAATTGACCTATATATCTCAAATCAAAATAGATTTTGGAAAACAGAGAGAGGTTTTTTAAGAGGAGATTGTTCTGGTAAAAATCCTCTCTCACGTTCCAAAAATACCTTTCCATATGATCAGAATCTGTTTCCAAAGAAACTGACTAAAATAGGAAAAACCAGATTTCCAAATCTAGTCATATTCCTAAATTTTAGGATTTGATTCCTAGAAGGTTTCCAATGATGAAATGAAGTGCCACCTGCACCCATGAATGATATTTGATAATATCTTTGAGTAATAGTCATCATCCCCTCTTGAATAAACTTTTTCCAAGTCAAATTTTGACTTTTTGACCAAAATCTGTGCATTTTTACCCAAAAATAGAAAGGCAACTTAATCTTCTTGCCTTGTCATCTACCTCAAAAGATGAAAAGGGATGATGATATGTATCCATTTAATTATTATATATCATTAAAAACCACCCTCAAATAATCTGGATCAAAAAATAATCGATCTGGGAAAAAAGAAGAACAATCTGCAATTTTTTGCGCTTTTGGTGGCTAAGGAGCCAAAAATCTTAACCTGTAAGCCACCGAAAGCTCTGCTTTCGGTGGATAAAGATAGTTGTGAAAGAATGCCTAAGCCACTAAAAGCACAAAACTGCTTATCATTGTTTCAATCTCTTGTTCATATTTAAATGCCACATATGCAACCTTCTCCTTCACATCACAAACAATTTCACGCTCTGCAATGGTGGTGAATGAATACCCTCTCTCTGTCAAGAACTTCATTAATGCATCTGTCAATTTTTTCTCCACAAGATCTAATCTAAGAATAGCATGAGGTAGGGCATATTCTTCATAAATTGGCACTGTGTGACTAACACCATCCCCAGAATCTAGCACAATACTAGTTGTACAACCACTTGCATACAAAGACAGAACTGTCTAAATGGCAACATACATAGCAGGCACATTAAAAGTTTCAAACCTGATCTGAGGCAGCTTCTCTATGTTTGCCTTGGGATTCATGGGAGTTTCAGTAAGAAGTATAGGATGTTCTTTTGAAGCCACTCGAAGCTCACTGTAGAATGTGTGATGCCAAATCTTCTCCATGTCATCCCAGTGTGTGGAATAAACTCCCAATGCTGCCTTTATTCTAGAAATGATGCCTTTACACTATCTCTTCTTCCATAAAAAGAGCCCATGCAGCCTGGAATTGATTTCTTCAAGCCTTTTTACCATACTATCATTTACAAGCAAGCCCACAAGGATGAGCTGAAGGCTTTCCCTTCTTTCAAATAATGATAAAGTGATAGTTACCAATGTTCCAATAGTGTTTTAAGCAAT
>JASDQU011102056.1:12535-23283 GCA_032191745.1 Picea mariana | reverse complement strand
TTGTTTCTAGCCCACCAGAAATTAGTAACAGAAATAATTGGCAACCCGACGTAGAGGTTGACCAATTTGTCTTGAACCCATTCTTTGATTCATCCTTCCAAGATGTCTTTTTTCCATCCCGACTTGGCACTGAGTTTATTTTTTACCCGATCCACAACCTGCGCTGCATATGGACACAGAGAAAAAATATGAGAGATAGTTTCAGGGTTTTATTTACATAAAATACAATAGTTGGGTCCTTCCCAACCCATTTTGACATAGTTATCCCAAGTGAGTAGCGTTTTGCTCAGTGTCACCCAAAGGGTGATCTTGCATCTAAGAGGATATTTGAACTTCCACATCGGTCCCCACCACCAATTATTTGGTTCGGTAAACCTCTCTTCTTGCCAGGCCTTATAGCCCAACTTTACTAAGTAATGACCACCCTTCTGATTTTTCGACCAACACAACGACTCCTCTGAGTTTTCATCTAGACTAATAAAAGTTTTGCATAGTAAAATGACATGATGCTTCCATTCCTCAATTGGTTCTGAGTCAGGATGAGACAAATTGTATCTTTACATCATGCTCTCCCTCTTGTATGTGGGACGCCTATGTTCAATTCATATAGACTATGGATGTTAAGGTCTCTAAGGGACATGATCAAATCATTTAATAACTTATATTTTGGGCCTTCTCCAAGCCAACGGTCATCCCCCAACTAAATATCTCTCCCATTTCTAACTCTCCACACTATCTAGGGACCCACTAGAGGAAAGTCTCCCACCGAATCCTTCCATACAATTGACCCTTTTGAATATTTTTAGGCAACACGAAAACCTTGGGTTATTGATTGATTATTGAAATATTTATATTTCATAAGCCTGCCCCATAAGGAGTTCCCTTGAGTTAATATCCATAAGTTTCTTTCGGTTGGAGCATGTGCAAATACTTGAATGCCTTCAAGGCCCCAACCCCCAATTCTTTCGAAAGTGTGATATTAGAACACTTGGCTAGGTGAATACCCTTGGATTTATGGCCAACCCAGAGGTACTGGAAGTTTAAGCTTATGATTTTTTAGAGTATCTCTTTGGGAATGACATCTATGGATTTCCACTATACTGGAATTATTTCAAAGGATGACTTTAAAAGTACCAATATTTCTCCTGTTAGCACTAGGAATCACCCTCAGACTTTAATGAGAATAATCCCAATACCCATCAGTTTATACAGTAAATGTAAATGAGTTTTAGGTGGTCAAATGGAGAAGACTCAATGATAATAACGTTCTAACTCAAAAATCTGGACTAGCATGCATAAGCAATTGAGGTCTGGAATCAACTTCAGTCAGTAAGTTGGATTAAGGGTGAATAGAGGGAAGACTTTAGTGAGGAGAGTGTAGAGGTCTGCCATGGACATCAGGTCTTCCAACAACCTAAGGAGGAAAAACTTAAACACAAGGTCCTCTTGGATTCAAATTTCAAGGAAGCTGAAAGAAATCATAACAGTACTATAATCAAACATTTATCATAATACAATTACAAAAATCCATGTGAATCAATCAAAAGTGAACTCTCTCAGTATCATAGGAAAATAAGATGGAGTAAGAAAGGTGACTTAGATTAACCAATATGTCTAAAAAAAAATACATAACTAGAGAACCAATTGTTCTCAATCAAAATATTACAATAGAAGGGATCCTAGCTCAACTATTTGACCCTCACAAAATATCAAAACTGCCTATATGTAAGCAGAACTGTCGCAACCACCAGGAGTGTGATCAGATTGCTGCATTCAAAGTTTTCAGTCGGTGTCTACTCTGTCAGACTGTGCAGACAGTCTTCTGTTGTCAGACGCGAGCTCTAAATCTTCCATTCTTTCCATTTATGTGCCGAGACGAGGTTTCATCCACCTCCCTCAGTTTCAATAACTACCTTCATCAGGATCAGAACAGGGCCTGACATCCGTGAATACTCCAGGTGACACCAATGACTTTCTTCGGGTCAATCCTGATGCCTCAAGGCCATGCGAATCTTCTTATGTGGCCAATACGGGTGCAACAGGTGGCTCGACTTAATTTGATTTGAGGGTGGTTTGACTGTGAAAACCCAAACATTTTCATTTCCCTTTGGAAATCATGGGCAGAATGCCACATGATTTACAACAAGATGCTCTTGAGATTAGATCTGAATCACTATCCGATTCCAATGAGATATGCTGCAAATTCTTGTGATAACACCTCCCCTGGACAAAATCCTATTTACCCATATAGCAATTCTCAACTCAATTTTATATATAATCCATCCCCATTCCTTCTTAAGATAACAATATAACTTTAAAAAGAATTCTAGATACTTAAATCCTTCATCCAAATATCTCTTATGGGTAGGAAGAATTGGAGAAAGGGAGGAAATCTTGTCTTCAGAGCAGTTATGAAAACCAGAGTATGATTTCTCCAAATTGACCACCATACATGTCACAAAGCAATACAGGCCTAGTATATTTTTTAAGGAGACCAATTCTCTATGAGATCCTTGAACACAGTAGAAACTATCATCTACAAAAAGTAGATGGGATACTGATTCCCTTTTCAAAAGTTTGATACCTCTTAAGCCCCCAGATCTCCTTGATTCCATCATCATTCTGCTTAAGGTTTCTGCTATGATTAAAAAAAGGAATGGTGAAAGGGGGAATCCCTATATAAGCCTACACGAGGATTTTAAGACTTGTGACGGGGATCCATTAATAAGAAATTCAAAAGAGGCACTCTCAAGAAAACCCATATTCCAATTGACCGAGGGAAATTTCATACCCATCTGAATGAGGACTAGGCGAAAAAAATTCCCATTTACCCTATCATATTCTTTAGGAAGGTACATCTTGATGAGGGATGACTTCATATTCTTCTGCTTGACAGAGTGGAAGACTTCTTGTGCTATTGCAATTGCATCGTGAATTTTAACCCAATTCTTTAAAAGCATGGATTTTAACCTATTTTCTATGACCTTTTTGCTTAATTTATAGACCATATTACAATAGGAGATGGGTCTAAAGTCTCCAAGGGAATATCCATCATGTTCCTTTGGGATTAGACATAGAAATGTTGTGTTAAAATACTCTATTATCTTTCCATTCTTTTTGGATTCCCTTACAATTAGGAGAAGATCTTCCTTTAAAATCTCATAGAAGAACTTGAAAAATTCCACTTTGAAATAATCAGGGCCTAGACTTTTGTCGCTCTGCATAGAAAAGATATTACAATGAACCTCTTCATATGAGACCTCCTTTTCCAACATCTGATTCATTTCTTCTGAAAAAATAAGGGTCAACTTGGAGAAAACTTCCAAAATATCTTGGATGGGACACCCTACACGAGTTGTAAAGAGATTCTCAAAACCTGTAGCCCCTACTTCCACCTTCTCTTGGAATGTGCTTATTTCTCATCCCTCTTCATATTTGATGGACCAAATAGAGTTAATATTCCTTTTGAAATTTGTGAACTGGTGGAAGTATTTAGTATTGTTGTCTTTGGCTTCCATCCATAAATCCCTACTCTTAAGGTGCCATATCTTTTCTTCTTTAGGCAACAACTCATTATGTCTAGCTTCAAGGTATTTTAATTCCTCAGAGTGCTTAGGGGGCCTTCATCGATGGATGCATACTTTTTTTCCATCTTTTCTTCCGCTTCCCTAATCTTGTTTTTCCTTCAGGCCTTCAACTTCGGGACAAATTGAATTTTTTCCTTTTTTCTCTATTGCAATTTGTTGTAAATTGGGCCATTAGAAGCACGAGGTATAAGGGTCTTAATTTCCTCCATTAGAAAATAACCACCTTTTTAAAATCTTCTTCTTCGAGCCAGACTTGGTTTATTTTTAGGGAGGTCGTGTGTGCTTCCCTTTCGTATTTTCACTGAAGAGTTATGGGTCTGTGGTCAAATACATCGTCTTCTCCCACAATGGATTTTAAAAGGATCCATTTCTCCATAAAAACTTCTAAAACTAATAACCTATCCAATCTTTTGGCCACTGATTCTTTTCCGGTTCTGAAATTTCTCCAAGTTGGTGATAACTTGACCATCTCAACATCTACCAGTCACATTTTTTCCATAAGGTAGAGAAAGAAACATCTGAATTTTCCCTCCTTTTGGTTTTCTCTCCAAACTTCTCGAAGGGACATTGTGAAGTTCAAGTCACCCTTGATAATTAGAAATCTTTCATTGAAAGCTCCTAAAGAGATTAAGCCTTCCCAATAGGGAATCCTTTCAGTGTAGGGTCCATAAAAATTGACCACTATAAAATCAAAATCATTGTCTTATATCTTAATTTTGTAGAAACAAATGTCAAGAAAGAAGAGGAGGAAATATCTTTGAAATTAGGGCTCCATCCAGATAATAATCCTCCTGACTGACCATCCATATCTAAGGAATAGAAGGACCACCCCCTAAGAAAAGTGGAGAAGGATTTTCTCTCTTTCTCTAATGAGCACATTGTCTCTTGTATTAGAATTATGTTTGGCTTGAGGCTTATCAGAAGTCTCTTGATGGAAAGATTTTTTCAGGAGTGGCACAACCCATCTTGTGTTGAGGGAGAGGATCATCATCTAGGCGAGGGTTTTAGGGTGCTCCCCACTATAAGGGCCCTAGTTATGGAAGCTTGCTTCCAATTTTTTTTATTTCTGCTACAAATTTTTCCTACGATTTAAGGAAATGTGACTTGTGGCTGAAGGGATCAGTTAGGGGGGATCCAGAGCCAAATATCCCTTAGAAGGAGGGCCTCCTCTGGGTCTACCTTTGGGAAAAATAACATATTTAGAGCCCCGAGAAGAGAGGGGAGGGGGGATAAAGGGGAAGTGATCTTCTGAGGAAGAGAGAACCAAAGGGATAACTTCCAAAGAGGGGGGAGGGGGAGGTTGGGTCGAGGTTAACTCTTGGGGAGGATAAGGGGGAGGGGAAACCATATGTGGAGAAGGGGCCTTGATCTTAGAACCTGGATCCACTTTAAGGTCACTAGGGGCCTAGAAGGCTCAATGGGAATATATTGAGGGCCTGTAGGAAGGGCGGGGAAAATTGAAGCCACACAGAGAGACCAAGTAGAATGTTGGGGTATATTAACTAAAGGAAAAGAATCAAGAGAAAGACAAGGGAGAAGGGAAGAAATATCAGTATATGATAGATCGAGAGGCTGGGAAGCCTTCTTGAGTGATTGGTCCTATAGATCCAAGATCTCGTCTAGGATTCCATCGCTGATGACCACCTCTGTGGATTTTCCTTTTGCTGAAAACAAATCTGATAATGAATTCTATTGAATTATCGATTTTGGTCTCCAAACTTTGAGGTGATGATGATAAAGAGGGGAAACTTTCACACATTGTGCTTTTACGTGAGCAATTTCATGTCATTCATGGCACTGGAAGGGAAGCTTCTAGTAGTCCACCTTATGGTGCCATGTCATATCTCCATGATCAATGTTGATGTTTCCCACTAGGCCTTCCCTAGTATCAACCTCAATTTGTATCCAAGCCCAACACATGTCCTTTTCTGAAGCCCGATTTGGTTCCATCCCTATGAAAGTCTCTAGATGGTTTTCAATGGCTTCATGAGCTTCCCTCAACCAAACAATTAAAGGTGGACCTGTAAGGATCTCCCAAACCTTCCTCAAATTCATTGGTTCACTAAAAGGATCGAAATCTACTAACCACAACTTCAAGATTAGCCCTGAGGTCCCCCACAACCATTTCTTGTTGATAATTAAATTGCATTCTTGCTTAGACTGAAAAGTGAAACTATTCCAACCTCTCACTGGTAAATGTGATTCTGGAGAATATCCAATCACTGGGTTCTAGTTGATCTCCATATAATTAGAAAGAGCTACATCCCCTATTTTTTTTCCACTGAAGTGGTCTACTAGTTTAACCTCCATGACCTTGCATACATTTTTGACAGATATATATTGGAAATATACCATGTGAATGCCTCCTTTTTGTTTTCCTGAATGCACCTCTACGATTTGGGACAATGAATTACACCATATTCCTGGCCAGGACTCGATTCCTTGGATTTATTATACTTCTCCTTTTCTGACTTTGAATTAGGTAGCCACTCTTATTTGTGATTGTCACCAAAGGTTGTCTCACTCAGTAATGAGGTAGTAGTGTTTTTATTCTGGATGACTTCATAATTACCCTATGTTCCCTCCTTAATGCTAAAATCTTCGGCTCTCTTGGACCCCCTTCTCACATAGGTGACATAACCTTCCTTTGATCCTTCTTACGTATCTCGTAATGGGAACATATCTATACCTGCCTATTTCCAAATTTCAATAAATTCTTCTTGGGCATGAAAATCCTTTCTCACAACTGGGCTGAGGTCATAGTCGATCTCATCATCCAGACTTATCTCCATTGTCACCTTCCTAGAAATAGGCTCTTATTTCCACCCTCCATTTATCGCTCGCCTAGGGTGTCTTGCAATACTCTGGTACACAAGGATGATAGGACAAGGGATCGGGGAGCCTGGAAAGGATACCGAGACAGATGTGGGATGTGAAAAGGGATTTTGGGGATCATAAAGAGAATCTGGGAAGAGGGTTAGTGGAAGGGTCTGCAACCCTTCACACCTAGGCATATCATAGAAACATCCGAGTACTTGAGCCACCACCATTTTTATTTCTAATATATTTTATAAAGTTCTTATTTTTTAATTAAAAAATATATTTCTTTTAATTTAATTTTTTAATTTTTAGTTTTATTTTAGTAATTTCTTAATTTTTTTTATAGAAGTAGTATGTATTTTTTTGCCCAAAATAAAAATGAACATATTATTTGTAGCACTACATTTCTATTTGGAGGATGATTTTGAGGTTTTGATTCACAACATTACTATTTCTCAAGGCCATAGTTTCAAATAACTTATAATGTTAACCTTGTGAAAAATAGGGTGCTACTAGTAGAATTAGTGTTTGTTTCAAAGCTCGATTTTAAGGTTTTTGTTCAAAAGGATGTTGGTTGACAAGATATCCATGTCTTGTCAGGGGTGTGGTAAGGAGCGTCTTTTGAATCCTTTGCCCTTCTTTACTAAAGATTCTCTAGGCTCAAGGAATTTCCTTAGAATTCCAGGTTGGGAGGTCCTTCTGGTGTACCATCTCTACCATGTCTGTGGTAAACCTATGGCTTTTGCCACTGTCTCCTTGGTGACTTCTACCTAAACACCCACTACCATGGACTGTTTGGCTCTGAAATTCAAAGCGAGTTCCAAAGCTACTTTGTCGTCATACCCCTACAGGCATTAAACATATTCCATCCAACCAACCTAGTGAAAATTTTCTCTAATGTGGTCATAAGCCTCAAGTAACAATGCTTCTGTAGGTTCCCTGCATATTAATGTGCCCCCAATGGTTCCTCCTTTCTGCTAACTTTTATTTTTTTTGATTGCATGGGAAATCATTTTTAATTGGGTGGGGAATTTCAAATTGCATCAATAATGGTGGCAGATATGGCAATGAGAGTGCAAGGTCACATATATGGAAATGATGGTGTAAGGTGGTGGTTATAGTGGAATAATAATATAACACATGTCATTAAAAACTATTCATCAAAGATTCTTATTCAAACTAGTACCTGTCTCTTCTTACCTCAAGTGGTTGTACAAGCACGGTGTTGATAGAGTTGTAGTGGCGCAAATAGAGTCACATCAATGGGATTAGCCAGAATTTCAGCATCGACGTTGCTTATTCTGTCCACCGGAAGTGTAGTAAAGATGATGTGCATAAAGTGAAAGCTCCAAGAAGAGTCCCAACAACGTGAGTTTCAGCGACAAAATTGCAGCACTGAGACTTTTAGCCTCATTGGTGTAGACAAGAATCACAACATCGTTGGTGTGGACGAGAGGTGTTGATGACATTTGCAGAAATAAAAAAAATCTGCAAGCAGAGTTGCAGCAACGGAGATGCAACAACATAAATGAAAGAAGAGAGAGAGTGCACAATGAAGCAGAGTTGCAAGTGGTGTTTCAACAACATGAGTTGCATCAAAGGGAGTTGCAGAAATAGGGATTGTAGTAAAGGTTGTTGTGGCAAAGGGAGTTGCAACAATAGGAGTGGAAACAACAGAAGTTGCAGCAAACAGAGTTGTAGCAACAAAAAATTGTCACCAAGGGAGTTGCAGCAAAGGAGTTTATGACAAAGGGAGTTGTAGAAAAATAATTTGCAGTAATAAGAACTGCAACAACGTTATCGTCCCCTACATATCCTGCAAATTTTGTTAGAGAAGAAGATAAAGTTTTATTAAAATTTGATGAGAAGGATCCTAGCATAACCATCATGAAACCATGAAGTTCCCTTCTTGTTTTTTTTAGAAGAAAAAAAAAAAATCTAGCAAGGATTTGTTCTTCCTGAATGAGTTCCATATCACTATCGAGCCATCCATTTGCAATCCTCTTCAATAAATATTCATTTGATATGGGTCAATGATATAGGCGAAGTCTATGTCCATTATTCATTAGAGGAATTCTATCTTTATATATGGTCTATAGTGTGATGGTCCTACTATCATACAATGTATCAATCTCATATGGAACGAGCCATCTGGTGCAAAATTTTCCCTTGAAATCCTTGAACCTAGAATCAAATAGTAATTCCCAGTCTCCATCTTTGAACTTATTTTTCTTGATAAATTTATCATGCCACCTGGCCCTTTGATGTTTTATCACTTTGGCTCAGTGTAGGGCATCCTTTCATAGTTCGTCCAACTCATAAATTTGAAGTAGTCTTTTTTTCTGAGCTCCCGATAGGTTATGTTAGCACCAATTCTTGCAAGCAGGGTATTTTTTTTTTCCATTTTCAGACCCTTGATGTAGAATGCGAAGAAAGAGGGCGTGGAAACCCATCAAATGTGTTCTAGTCCAAGGCCACAACCTAAGCAACGAGTGCATCCCATAGAAGAAGTCCATTTTGGATTTAAAAAATCAAGCGAGCAAGTAGTTTGATTTCAAAGGCAAGGATCATTTGGCGAAGTAGATCGACGATCGACGGGAATCCCAGTTAACAGAGTTGCATTGGGATTAGCGCGATGGATAGTGCCTATATTACATGCAAGATAGGTTATCAACCATCCATCCAAAGGACGCGTGGTGCGAGATCTAGTCGCATCGACATTTCAACATTTGGGAGTTCGAAGGATGATGGTTTCTCGTCAATATACCCTAAACCCTGAAACCCCGAAAGCACCCAGAGTCGGGCCCATGTTCATGACATTCGATCGCAAGAGGCACAGACTTGGGAAAAGGGTACTGGCACACACCATGTGATGGGACAGGCCCCAAGCTGCCGACGTCATATCATTCGTCCGATCTAGTTGGGACAGGTGGCAGCCAAATGACGTTTTGGGGATCGACATTTCGAGAGACAAGGGACCTCCCATCCATTGCGGCAAAAATCGCTGAAATGCGAAATACCGATAAGTGCTTTTGAAGCTAATCCCATGGTCCTAGTGCCTGGTCACATCAAGCAAGCCTGGTAATGGAGGTAGCCCTCTTCTAACGTCAAAGGCCATCTCGACCGTTCCTCTAAAAGACACGCGGCACACATATGTGCATTCGTGGTTTGGTTAATCGGGATTTTGAGGAGAAAGTGCATCACGAACTTTCGGTGCCAGAAGCCCCAAAGGGATTGAGACAGTTCATCTGAGGACACACGACGCAATATCTGAGCCACGAGTGCCCCCCCTGCCTGCCATATTGCTTCCACGTCGTTCCCTCCTCAGTTCAGCACCCTCTCGTATCCTGCCACGTCCACCCACATGGCCCCTCCTTGGCGGATCATCCTATCGCCCCCCTCTTGGTGTCTCTTCCCCCCAGTCATCTCCACCTCAGCACCTTCCACCATTCACACATACCCCTGAGCTTCGCGTCGCCTCCACCTGTGTCCTCTTCAGACCGTGTGGCATCCCTCAGCCGATGTCACAGTTCCTACCACTGCCTCCGCAATGTTCACACCTTCACCCCCTCGTCGCACCCTCATCCACATTCGCTGCAGGGGTTCCCACATAGCAGTCCAACCGTTCAGCTGATCCAGGTGGCACCAGGAGGAGATCTCCACGTCCTAAGAGGCAGAGTTGACTAAGACTGTTTCTGATCCCTAGATAGCAGTTATTGCAGTTGCTAGAGGTGGTTAAACATCGTCTCTGCTATAAATGGAAAGTCCGACAGAGGACTAAAAGTATGTCGATTCACCTACTGGACAGTCGGGGGTTCAATTGCGTCTACCAGAAGTGCATGATTATCCGGAGTCTGCATGCGCAGACTGTCAGAAGCCATGCAAATGTAATGCTTTTATTGTTGTTTCTTGTTTTCACTGTTGGGGTTTTTGTTGGAGTATATGAAGGCGTTTTTTCCATTTTTTGTAGGGATGGATGGTAGAGCAAAGCTCCCGATTGTAAAGTTTTAACAAACACTCTAGTTCTCTAGTTATGCATCTATATGTAAGATTTCTTGTTTAATGACAGATAGTTTTCTTACCCCAGCTAGTTTTCATCTCATACCGAGGGAGTTCATGACTGACTGATTCACATGAATTATTGCAATTATGTTACGATAAAGGATCTATTGTTGCATTGTTGTATTCTCTGGTTTTCTGCATTTGAATGTAAGAATATCTTGCATTTAGATGTTTTCTCCCATAGTCTGTTAGAAACCTGATGTTTATGACAGACCTTTGCATTTCTCTTATACAAGTCTTCCCCCTATTCACCCTTACTACAAATCACTGTCTGAATTT
>JASDQU011102055.1:31750-43319 GCA_032191745.1 Picea mariana | reverse complement strand
TTTTTTATGATTCTCATTGTTTCTTCATTTGATGTTGATGAATATATGAATTTCAAAGTGTTTGAATTCCAAAGTGTATTGTTTTTATGTGTATTAATCCCTTGATTTGTTTCTAAAGTGATTATAAATACTTGCATTACACATTAAAGAATATATTATGGTGGAAAATATTGCTAAATGCTAAATCCATAAGCAATTAATGGTTCTCATGTAGCATTTTTTGATAATCAACCATGTATCTCTTCATCATCGATATATCATTCCTTATAAATTATTTGCATGAATGTTGTGGATATCCATATTCTAACTCACAACCAACAGTATGGACTATATCTTGAATTGTCTCCATATAAATCCAATGACAATCCGCACTCAAATAGTGGTCACTTGAAAATATTTTGACCTTAAAAATGACATATTACAATAATTTATTATAGAAACAAATTTTCTCATTTATCTTCTACATAATTGTAAATCACTTAACAATTTCAGCTCAATGTTATTTTCTAGGGAACACACATTATTCCCCTCTTTCTATGCATGGCATATATCAAATCATTTGATTTATGTGTAACCCTTCATAAATACGAAAAAGACTAGTGAAGGACTCATTAATGCACATGTTTGTTTAGATTGTGTAGTGGGTATATGTAAATTTTGTTAAACCCATCAATTATTAATAACATTTATTTAGTATTCTATGATGTCCACTAAAATGATTGATTTTGATCAATAGAACGAGAGAGTTTACATGGAAACTAGATCTTAGAATGGGTATCATTTTCCACCTACAAAATATACGTTTTGAGGTTACATTTCATGACACACTATAGAAAGTAATGCTATGCTACCAAAATTCTTCCATGGAAACATGAAACCCTTATTATTTTCCTTTTTCCATATATGAGATTTTATTGCACATTCCTACCCAATTTTTAGGTTAGAGCACACAACGAGACAACGGACCCTCCCAAACCCAATACCCAAAACTTGTTGATGCCATACCATTGCCATGCCATTCCATTGTCATTCCTTTCCAATTCATTCCATGCCACTCCATTTCCATTTCCATGCCATTGTCAAACCTTTCCATGCCATTACTTTTGAAGCCATGCCATGCCATATCATGCCAATTCTATGCCTTGCCAAGACATGCCATGTCATTCCATTTCCATGCCATTCCATTTCCATGTCATTGCCATGCTTTTCCAAGCCATGAAATGCCATGCCATTATCATGTAGCTTCCCATGCCTTGTCATGTAGTTTCCCATTTTAACCTATTGTTACACATAAAAATTACTCACTTCAATGATGACCTACTGACATCGTTACAAGTGTCACAAGTGTTGCATTTGGCCGCAAGTGTCGCAAGTGTCACATTTGGCCACAAGTGTCACAAACATCATACTATCATATTGCTTATGTTGTGTCTCTAACGACATCACAAGGACACTTAAGACACCTTCAAAGATTGGTTTAAGAAGGATAAATCATCTGATGAGGAGTACAAAGAATTTGCCATGAAAAAAAACCACTTAAAAATCAAATTTGAAGGGCAACGCTCCCCTACCCAATGTTAGGGTGTGCCAACACTCCCTAGCCTTCTTTGGGGGAGTGTTGCAATTCTATGTGCACCCTTTGGGGGAGCTTTGACCTTTTTGAGCAAATTTTGGACTATTGAGAGAAATCAGGGAAGAATCCCTTTCATCTCTGGAGTTGGTTGGATTCGAATCTGAGGTCAAGCCTCGATCTTAGGGAAGATCCAAAACTGAAGGAGAAGGATCCTCAACCCATCCCAAGAATCTCTTAAGTGGTTAGGCCTCTCCAAGCCTATATAAAGAAGCCCCTTCATGGTGAAAGAGAGAGACATTTGAAGGCATCAAATTTATGATCTCATAAGGGATATATCATTGAAGCATAATCAGTTTGTGAGTGGATTACTTGAGAATAGGGTTGGACAAGGAGAGCTAGGAGAGCTGTTGCACCTTCATCAAAGGTCTGTAAGTATTCTCTATTGTTCTCATTAATATACATATATGCTTGGCTTGTTTCTTTCAAGGTTTTGTCTTTTCTACATGAACTTGTCTCTAGTAGATAGATTTGGTTTTAAGCTAATATTAGTGGAATAGGAAGCTTGTTCTGTCTTTGTTTGATTTGCAGGACTTGTCAAGTAGCTTGGGGATAAAATATCAACTTGGATTATGTGAGCACAAATGTCATTAAAGAGGTACACATTTCTTCCTCTTCTCTATACATTAGTTTAGCTAGATTTAAAAGGATGTCAGTGACCAATGTTAGCACCCTTTCTGTCTTGGTCTTAGTAGTCTAGACCCCAAGAGTGAATACACCTGTCTGCAAGGGGATTTCTTTGTGAGAACTAAGGACAAGGGGATCGATAGAACTCCAGAGGTCCCCGAACGAATTCAGACTTTTTATCCTGCCCATATGTTCGAACTGGACTATCGAATGTACTTTCCCAGGGGATGACTATGAGTTGGTGACCTTAGTAGCCATAATATTTAGGGTCTTACACAAGGAGATGATGAAGAGAAGTCTCACTATACTTGGAACAGATGTTGGTCAAACTCACTCGGGCTCCTTGGAGGGTAAATCCACAATTATTGTGTTGAAGCTCGCACCAAGGCGTAAGTCCATTAAGAAGGTCGCCAATGTAACTGATCCACCTGTTCTATCCCCGCTCCTTCATATATTGATCTCACAACGTTGGATTTCATCACCAACTAATGGTTTCATTGTGGGAAGTTTTGTTTGATTGTTTGCTTTTTAGGTTCATAGCATGTGTTGTTTGTTTTACTTAGTGGACCTTAGGTCGAGTCAATGTTAATGGCATCAACACCTAGGAGTACCAATGGAGGAACCCCTTGCCCTGGGGGATCTTTCACCTTTCCTTCTCTTGGAAACATTGGTCCTCCGTACATTTCCACACTGAGTCTTCCGAGACTCACCAACGGATTACCGGTTTGGTAGTTCCCCACTCTGGTGATCTTGGATCTTCCTAGTGCTTCAGCTACACCTAATGCTTCAAATGTAAGTACACCACCCACACATCAACCTCATGTCAAATTTTCACCTTCTTCACCCATTAAGTCTCCTTCCCTTTCTCCTTCTTTTCCTAGTGAAAGCTCTAAAGCAAGTAGCCAGATTGATCAGAAGAAGAAGAAAAGGAAAGAGAAGAAGAAGAAGAACCTGAAAAAGACCAAGCCTCCAGCCATATCAGATGTTGCATCCAAGCAACCAGCTACTATTAATCATACTTGGACTGTTGATGAGGTCGAGGAGACTACAACGAAAAATCTGAAACTGAAATTACCTTGCGGTCTTTGTAAGGGTGACCATTTTCTGATGGATTTCCCTGGTCTTCCAAAGGTCTTAGAAATGTGGTCCTCCATATCATCGGCCTTTGCTAGACATGCTGGTGACATCCCGTCAACTCGTGATGTTAAGGTTGGTAAGAAGAAGACAAATGTCAAATTTCATTGTATGTTATGCGAAGGTGATCATTATTCTCACCTTTGTCCTTGTATGGACGAGGCTTCTTCTCTTTTGGAAAAGCTTCAACTTCCAACTAGTCATCATAAGATTTATCTCAACTCATCATTAGTAGATGGATTTGTTCATATGATTCCATCCCCGGTCACTCTGATTGATCAGGTGGTCAATCTAGTTTCATCCTCTGTTGAGCCACTAACCAAAGTAGTTGATCCAGTTCCATCATCTATCAACCCCACTTTTCATCTGAAAAGTGAAACCCAAGTGACTGATCCAATCCCATCATTGGTTAGCCCACCCTTCATCTGAAGAGTTCCAACGTGGTCAAGCCCACTCATCCTCTGACAAGTGCTAAAGTGGTTTCTTTGGTCCCTTCATCGATTAGTTTGGTTGATCACGTCGTCAATCTGGTCACATCCTTATTTGAACCATTTGAAAAAGTGGTTGATCTGATCCCATCTTTGGTCAATCTCACTCTCTTGGTAGAGAGTGAAACCCAAGTGATCGATCTATTTCCACCTGTTGACCCCATTCTCCCCTTGGAGAATGAAACCCAAGTGGTAGATTTGATGTCGTTATCAATCGATCCTACTCTCCCGCTATAGAGGAAACCCGATTCTGCCCATGTTTTTCTCGTTGATACATAATCTACCATGCTAGGGGACATTACTCCTTCTCCCGCAAAACCCCCTCCAAGTAATGGGGCCATCCTTTTTTATTGGGGTGCGCTAAATGGACCTTGTCTTCCCTCTCACATTACTTTTAAGATTACAATATAGGTTTGTGGTTGGGCCATTCCTCAGACACTGATAGATGAAGGTTTGTCCATTAGTATTTTGTCCTCTATTGCTTGGCAAGATTTGGGTTATCCTCATCTTGTGCCAGTTACCCAGAATCTGTTCTCTTTTAACAGAAGAACCAATCACCTTTTAGGGACCCTTCCTTAGTTTCCCGTAACTTTGGGAGGGAAAACTGTCTTTATTGATGTTATGGTAGTCCAAGACCCCTTGGATTTCGATTTACTCCTTGGGAAATATTATGTCTATGCCATGAAAGCTATTGTGTCTACTTTTTTTCGTGTGATATCTTTCCCTCATGATGAAAGAATGGTGACTATTGATCAACTTTCGTTTATTGGCCTTGACTTGACCATCAACCTAATTACCTCCCTAAATGAGTCTTATATGCATTCGATATCACCCCTGCCATAGGTCAATTATGTGGTGTTGTCTCCCATGACTTCAACTTCGATGACTTAGATCCGGTAGTTGACATGGTGATCTCTTTGGTAAGGCTATTTGAGCCTGATATCCTTACCCTTGACGCGACCCTCGACATGTGTTCCTTCTGGAGCATTGTTCTTCCATCCAGTGAAGATCTCTTAGAAGCCATGACCGAGTTTTGTCCCTTGAGATGGTGTCCTTCCAGAGCGTTATCCTCTTGGAAGCCATGATCAATAAGAGTCCATGAGCATAGTTTTTTCTTCTCTATGGAAAGATCATTAAAAAATGAAACAAAAGTTACGAGCATAGTTTCTCTTCTCNTTTCCTCTTTGTCACAAGCTTGTTAAAAAATGAAACAGAAATTTGGGGATTGAACCCGGAGCCTTGAGCATAGTTCTTTTCATGTGTCAAGCTCATTAAAAAATGAAACAGTCACATCTCCCGTCATCCCAAGTCTTTTTACAGATCTCGTAGATGTTGAGTTGAGTCTTCCGTTAGGTCTCATGTTTTAACCTTCATTTCATCCACCCTTATCCTTTTTCTCCATCTAGTACAGAAATTGGTGACAACCTCAAAGTTGGTGAATGAATTGAAGCTTGGGGGGGGCATGTCTTCAACCTTTGATTATCATTGTGGAGTTAATCTCCTAGCTTTTCAAGATGAGGGAAGAGTACCAACCATCCATGGGTATCCCAACCTTTGGAATTTATGTTGGGAATTTACAAGAATATTTTAATTTTGTTACTTTAATTTTGTTTCAAGCTTGTGTAAAAATGAAACCAATACTGAGCTTAGTCTTTGTTATTTATCGTGCTCGTAAATACATGAGAACAAGTTAAATAGCATGGTATTATTTATTTGTCATGCTCTATAATACATGAGAATGTAACCAAGTAAACTTTTATCACTTTTTTAGACTCGTAAAGGATACACAAAAAATGAACCCTCTGGAGTCGTCTTTAAGCTCTTTTCAGACTCTCTAAACGTGAAAAAATTGTCGAGTGATCTTTATTCCTTTCCCACTCGTTAAAAGGTTTGAAAGGGTGTCTTTCGAGTGATGATTTATCTATGTTTCAGACTCGCGAGACTAGCATTACGAAAAATGACAACACTAGAGTCGTCTTTTAGTTCTTTTCAGACTCTTTAAACATGAAAAATCACAGAGTTTACCTTCTCTGGACTCGTTAAACAAATCATACATTGAATGGATCATACAGAATGAACCCTTACTCCTTATGGTTCGTTAAAAAAAAAGAAGAGGTACTTACCGAAGGTGATTTATATCGAGCATGTGTTACCCTCCTCAAGCTCGTTAAATTAAAAACAGGTACTCGTCTATTTGGATGGGGGAAAAATTGAAAGAAGTAATCCAAGAAGTTTTTGAGAACATCAACAGTCACCCTTACGGTCTCCCTTGAACATGACACTTTGTCTTTGCATGCATTGTAATCTAATAAACCTCTGCACTGAACCAATCCTCTGATTTTTCCTACTCCTTTGGGTCACCCGACGAAAGTCACAGTATCCACTACATTATCGTGTTTTGGTCCATGCCATGTTTCTAATGATGTGCCTCAGTGTTAAAGGGAAGTATCTACCTCGAGATTCAACCATCACAAATTTCCTGTTTTAATATCCATGTCAATCCATGTTCATTTGATCCACCAATTACATCTCTGTGTCTATATCATGTCATTGATGGGGGATACATTAAGGCCCTCCTTTGACGAGTCTATTCCTATCGACTTCAACACATTATCTGGGAACTAGAATTAGAAACCAATGAGTACCTTAGGACCTGCATGCCTCAATGGTAGGCCTCCTCACGTTCGACAGTGGGTTTACATCATTGACCTCTGATCAAATGATTCCATGGATGTTCGACTTCAGCTCATTTATTCACATTCACTGCAATGTACTAGGGTAACTTGGGAATCATTGACATCAATGGTGATTTCCCTCACACTTGTTGACGATTTACCTCATTGACCGGTAATCAAGTGGTTTCTGCCATGTTTGACCTTAGGAAATCTATTCACATGGTTAGATTCGTACTACATTGGGATCAGTAAGAAGACCCTGGGTTGAGTGATCACTCTAATATATACTTTTCCCAGGTTGCGACAGAGTTTCTCTTGAACATTGACACATATATTGTCACATAGATCCACTTTGTATTGGTCCGTGGCGATGTATTGTCATCTCATAGATCCACAGTGTCATTTTCGTGGCTACAATCAATTCATGTCATGAAATTATAGATCCAAATTGTATCTTCAGTGGCTATACCTTTTTGTCAATATAATTATGGATCCTCAATGTATCTTATGACGACCATACCTTGAAAGTCTTTATTACTCAAGCATAGTTATGCCTTCCTTGGGTTTGAAACATATCATAATATTTGTTTGATGGTTGTGTGCATCTTCTACCAGGTTCTCTGAGTCCATACCCTTGCTTGAAAAGTTCTACAAAGTACTTCAGTCATCAGTTTCCATATTCTAACTTCGCACTTTGGGGGGAAATGTGTTACACATCAAAATTACTCACTTCAATTATGACCTATTGTCGTCGTTACAAGTGTCGCAAGTGTCACATTTGGCCGCAAGTGTCACATTTGGCTGCAAGTGTTGCAAACATCACACTGTCATACCTCCTATGTCATGTCTCTAATGACATCACAAGGACACTTAAGACACCTTAAAAGAATGGTTTAGGAAGGAGAAATCATTTGATGAGGATTACAAAGAAATTACCGTGAAAAAAACCACTTAAAAATCAATTTTGAAGGGTAGCACTCCCCTACCCACTGTCAGGGTGTGCCAGCACTCCCTAGCCTTATTTGGGGGAGCGTTTAAATGATCTATGCACCCTTTTGTCAGAGCGCTGGCCTTTTTGAGTGAATTTTGCACTATTGAAGAAATTAGAGAAGAATCCCCTTCATGTCTAGAGTTGGTTGGATTCGAATCCGAGGTCAAGCCTCGATCTTAGGGAAGATCCACAACTGAAGGAGAAGGATCCTCAACCTATCCCAAGAATATCTTAAGTGGTTTGGGCTCTCCAAGACTATATAAGGAGGCCTCCTCATGGTGAAAGAGAGAGACACTTGAAGGCATCAAACTTATGATTTCATAAGGGAGATATCATTGAAGCATAATCAACTTGTGAGTGGATTACTTGAGCAAAGGGTTGGAGAAGGAGAGCTGGGAGAGGCGGTTGCACCTTGATTAAAGGTCTATAAGTATCCTCTATTGTTCTCATTAATATACATATATGCTTGGCCTATTTCTTTCAAGGTTGTGTCTTTTCTACATGAACTTGTCTCTAGTAGATAGATCTAGTTTTAAGCTAATCTTAGTGGAATAGGAAGCTTGTTCTTTCTTCGTTTGATTTGTAGGACTTGTCGAGGAGCTTGGGGATCAAATCTCAACTCGGACTGTGTGAGGAAAAAAGTCATTAAATAAGTACACATTTCTTCCTATTCTCTATACATTAGTTTAGTTATATTGAAAATGATGTCAGTGACCAATGTTAGCACCCTTTTTGTCTTGGTCTTAGGAGTCTAGACCCCAAGAGGGAATCCACCTGTCCACATGGGGATTTCTCTGTAACATCTATATAACAATAAATATAACTCTCCATTGCCATGCCATAACATTTCCATGCCTTGCCATAACATTTCCATGCCTCGCCAAGCCAATAAATGATATTAACTAAGTTACAAAAGGACAAATATAATTATATAACAACCCTTAACACAAGTAATCATTAAATGAAAGGGGTATGAAAATGCAAGCATAAACTAGGGTTTAGATAACAAATGCTTGTTTAAATGCAAGATGACACATAACAATCCTAGGATATTGAAGACATCCAGCAATGGTATGGTATGGTATGCATTGGCAATGGTATGCTATGGTATGGTATGCATTGGAAATGGTATGGTATGGTATGCATTGCCAATGTAA
Organism: Picea mariana; assembly: GCA_032191745.1. Classification (NCBI taxonomy): domain Eukaryota; kingdom Viridiplantae; phylum Streptophyta; class Pinopsida; order Pinales; family Pinaceae; genus Picea; species Picea mariana. Next base: position 34,617 of record JASDQU011102055.1, on the reverse strand, counting down.
ATGGTATGCATTGTCTTTCCATTGTATCGTATGCATTGGCAATGGTATGGTATGGTATGAATTGGCATTGGCAATGAAAATGATAATCGTATGGTATGAATTGGCAATGGTATGGTATGCATTGACAATGGTATGTTATGGTATGGTATGCATTGACAATGGTATGTTATGGTATGGTATGCATTGGAAAGGGAAAGGGAAATGGTATGGTATGGTATGGTATGCATTAGCATTGACAATGGAAATGGAAATGGTATGGTATGGTATGGTATGCATTGGCATTGGCAATGGAAATGGGAATTGTTGGCCCTTGGTTATGGATTAAGGAAGAAATCAAAGAAGAAGGAAGAGAAAATACGAAGTCCGAACTACATGGAGGACATGTTGACTAATATTGGGTCGAAGTGGCCAAATGAGCAGAAACGAAGGAGCGAAGTAAGGGAAAACGAGTTGTTAGATGAAAAGATCGAGGAAGACAGATAAGCAAGGAATATGGATCATGGACAAATCAGCAAGCGGAAAAATCCACCATTGGATGCTTTGTAGCACCTCGTGAGAAAGAAGGAAAGACAGGGTGGTAAAGCCTGAAAAATGCTGGTCAAGTTGACCTAGGGTTTTAGACACCTAGGGTTTTGGTATATAGGGTTTTGACACCTAGGTTTCGGCCTAAGGTTGTCGGTGAGTTATTGTAATGTATAAATAAAGGTCTAGAGGACCTGGGGTGGGTTGTTGTTGGTGAATGATTGAGAGTTCATTTTTATTGTGTGAGAGAGAAGTGTTGTGTGTGAGAGCCTTCTAGTATTATAAGATCTTCAGTTGGGTGCGAAGATCAGCCCTGCGGCTGGGTGCGCAAGGAGGGAAGAGAAGAAGAGAAGGAGAGAAATATCTGCAAGCTGAGAGTGCATATAGAACTATATGTTTTATATAATATCAAGAAATTCATTTCTATGGACATATCCCTAGGGAGAGGGTGAACCACGTATATGTTCTGTCTCTATGGTTGATGCTGAGTTATTTTGCCTTCTATTATTCTGTTATTGCATTATTATGTTAGATCTGGAATATGGTTGTGTGAAGTAGGATTATGCTTGGTAAGAATAAATAGGTTGTTGTGTATTGTTTCCTTGGATCCACTTTCATTTCCTCTCTTTGTAGACACCTGTGTCCTACAACCCCCTATTGCTACCTCGGGTGAGACTGCATCTACTTTGCAGGTGTTTCCGAAAGGGCCAATAGTTAGGGCTTGTTGGTGTGTTGTTAGAGATGAAACCTGGGTCTGCCCTTGTGCCAACAAATGGTTCTATTGTTGGGACCAGGATCTTCTTGAGGGAATGTCAAGGTGGCTTCGATCGAAGATAAATATTCAGAAGTGGATAGAAGAACAAGAAAAGGAATTTGTTGAAGCCCATAACAAAAACCCTAAGCTCAGTACAAAAGACTGGTTTGGAAGGTATATCTTCACTGATATACATGATATTTTCTTTGGAGGAATTCATCAGGTGCTATACCAGTGGTTGGCCATATTGGTAGATACCTAGTTTGAGATCAGATCTAGACCACCTATGTCTTGGACGTCGACGCTGATCAAGAAAGTCAAGAGAGTTGATAACGCCATGTCAAGAGTAGTAGATAACTGGTTCGATAATACTATTAGAGGTTACATCACTGATTTTTTTGTTGATAGAGTAGAGTCATACAACCAAGCAGAGAGATACTTTTTTAAGGGACCGAGAGGAAACTTTTTACAGTTCTTGAAGTTGAATATCAAGATGTTATTGCATGAAAAGAACATATTGAAGATAAAATAAGTGGTCAGATCATAAAGATAATGTTCAATAATTTAAACAATGAGAGTGACACAAAGGTTGGACATATGCGTAGTGGGAGGACCTTCAGAGAGGTTCCTCTGGTGAACTTGTTTGAGAAGAGCCACGAACCACTATAGGATGAAGGGTTCTATAGTGGAGAAGAAGAAGAGCTATTGAACGAGGAACATTCAGAGTTCACTAGGGCAGAGGAAGGGAACACTGAAGAACCTCACCAAGAAGAATAAAAAACTTTAGGATATGTGCAGACCATTTAAGTGAGTACTATTACTCCTCTTGTTGTTTTAGCAGCATTAAGTAACTAGAGTAGTCAGATTTATCAAATCACTCAGAGCACTGTTAGTATCAATTCAACACACACTTAGTCAGGAAACCTAGGAAGATCTATGACAGATGAGATGAAGTTAACCACCTTTAGGGGAGATGGATCTGAATATCCTGATCATGATTGGTTCCTTGAAGCTGTATGGAGTATTAAGAAAATCACTGATGAAGCTATTAAGAGATCTCAATTTAGTACTACCCTGAGAGACCGCGCACTGAGTTGGTACATGAAATTTTTCCAAGGAGTTGCATAGCCTAAATCGTTGAATGCCATTAAGACTGCGTTGATTGTCGAATTCAAGAAACCCAAGTCAGAGTCACAATGCATTACAAAACTGAAAGAAATCAAGAAGAGAGTAGTTGAATCGGTGTGGGAGTTTGATAAGAGGTTTAAGACCTTGACAAGCCATTTGAGTTTTCAGATTCCAGATGAACAAAATATAGAATGGTTCATTGCTTCCCTCTTGCCACACATTAGAGTACCTTTAATGCAATAGAAGATCGCTTCACAGGCTAAGGCATTGGATATTTCCGTGAAATTAGAATCAACCCCTATGGGAGAATCTAGCTCAGGTATGAGTCAAATTTTGAGTCAGCTAACTAGCTTATCTCTGCAGGTCGAAGATATGAAGAATGACAAGGGAAAATATAAAAGAGAAGATATTTGGTGTATCAGATGCAAATCAGAAGGCCATGAAAAGGAGAACTGTCCCCTAT
>JASDQU011102055.1:7255-24657 GCA_032191745.1 Picea mariana | reverse complement strand
ATGATCTTATTTTGATTTCTGGCTTCTAGCTAGTGAGCCCAATATTGGGGGTTTTGAGGGTTTTGACATAACAAACCCTAGAGGATGATTCGGTGGTGAAAGATTCCACCTATCTTTCCCCAATCTTGGTCTCGGAGATGCAATACTCTCCCTCACCATTCTAGTTCCATATCTACTCAGTTGTAGGAGGATTCTACATTAGTTTCATGTGCAGATAGAGAGAGGGCGCACCAGTTGAGGGATTCCAGCAAGAGGGGCACACCATATTTGGAGAGAGATTCGTTGTAGGAGATTGGCAGGGTTGTTGAGGATTCTATCACTTGGGTTTTCATTGCAGGGCCTTGGATATCATATCTAGTGCTTTCTAAGACAGTTTTATGGCTCAGATTATTTCTTGAGCAGTGGGGCGAATTGAAGAGAAGGAGGACGTTTTTGAGATCCAGATCTAGTCCGTTTGGAGGGGTTACACTTTAGATATGACCCTGAGACTTTACCTAGTGACTTGCAGTGTCCCGATCTATATTTTTGGAGAGTTTCGGAGAATTTGGAGGCCTCCTTCAGCAGGGCCGAATTATCTAGGGTTTCAGTCATCTAGTGGGGCACACCATTCAGTGGGGGATTTCAGATCTACAGAGATTGAGAGGGATCTTGGAGATTCAGTCACCTGGGTTGTTCTTACCATCACCCGATCTATCAATTGGAATATTTATTAGGGTGATTGGACACTTTTGGCAATAGGGCCGAGTTATTGAGGGTTTTAGCCTTCTATTGGAGCGTGGAATTCTTCAGCCGGAGAGTTTGGCATTCATATCTGCTGGTATTGATATTCATTTCTTATTTATCCTTTGGAGACATCTTTTGTATTAACGAGAGCATTTTGTAGTAGCTCTTATCTATTATCTATCTTCTTGGCCATCTATTGAGCATTCCAGATCGGCATCTCCATTGTAGCAGGTTTCTCTATTTTATGAATAAAGAAGAATTGAGATGTTCTGGCTTGTCTATCTTATTGCATATGGTTGATGTATGTTCTATGGTTATCTCTTTCTATTATTTGTTGCATACACAGATATAAACACATCTAAAAGGTAGATCAACAAAGTGTTTGATGAAATACCTCACTCAGAAAAAGTTTTAGAAAGACACCAAAACAGTGATGATCCTTGCATAATGGCTTGGGATCATTACATGTATGCCAACGAGTTGGGAAACCTTCTAGAAGAGATGAGATTCCCTTAGCACCCCAACTAACCTTACAGGAATTTTAGAAATGGGCCATTGATTTCATGGGACCTATAAACCCACTAGGAAAGAGAAAAGGAGCAAGATACATAATTATTGTGACAAAGTATTTGACCAGATGGGCAGAAGCAAGAGTAGTTAAGGACTGTAGTGCAACTACAGGTGCGTGTTTCATATTTGATGATATCATAACCATATTTGGATGCCTGAAGATACTTATCAACGATAAAGGAACATACTTTATTAATAAGACCATTGAAGCCTTAACTGAGGAATTTGCAGTTCATCATCAGAGGAGTACTCCATACCATTCACAAGTGAATGGGATAGTTGAAGCATTCAATAAGATCTTGGAGACCACACTGATGAAGATTTGAAGTGTGAACATGGATTATTGGGATTTGAGAGTACTGGTAGTGTTATGGGCCTATAGAACTACTTGCAAGATGTTGATAATGCAGACTCCCTTTAAGTTGGTTTATGGTCTCGAAGCAGTTGTGCCTATGGAATATTTAGTTCCTAGCTTAATAATTGCATCCTTTACAGATATGGATGACACTGGCACTCTTCAAGAGAGCCTCGCGTAGTTAGTCGAACTAGACGAAGAGAGGTTTATTGTAGGATTCCATCAGCAGGTATAAAAGGAATGAGAGAAGGACTACCATGACAGACACATCAAGAAGAAATCCTTTAAGCAAGGAGATCTAGTAATGGTATATGACAACAAGTTCATGAAGCATATAGGAAATTTCAGGACACATTGGCTCGTGCCATATGAGGTTTTCTATGTCACGGAAGGAGGAGCTACGTAGTCAAATAATTTGAATGGAGAGTGGAAGGAAGGTTTGGTAAATGGGAGCTGGTTGAAATTGTACTATGACAACCAACTGCCTCGCAACTCTCAGTAAAAGTAGAAGGAGAAGGGTCTAGGTACTAGGTGTAGTTGAAATTGGGTACGAGACATAGAAAAGACAGTCTGGACATAGTGGGGAGGGATAGAGAAGAAAGCATAGGCTGCCCCACGTAGCCTGAAGTCGAAGTGAAAGATAAGGTTCATACCTGAAGTGCCTTGGGACGAGTCACATGTGAGTGTTGGGGGCATGTTGGGCCTTGGTTATGGATTAAAGAAGAAAGCAAAGAAGAAGGAAGAGAAAATATGAAGTCCAAATTGCGTGGAAGACACATTGACTAATATTGGGTTGAAGTGGCCAAAGGAGTAGAAAAGAAGGAGCGAAGTAAGGGAAAATGAGTCATTGTATGAGAAGATTGAGGAAGACATATAAGCAAGGAAGATGGATCATGGAAAACTCAACAAGCAGAAAAAGCCACCATTGGATTCTTTGGAGCACCTCGTGGGAAAGAAGGAAAGACGGGTTGGCGAAGCCCGAAAAACGTGGGTCAAGTTGACCTAGGGTTTTAGACACCTAGGGTTTTGGTATCTAGGGTTTTGACACCCAGGTTTCAGCCTAAGGTTGTCGGTGAGTTATTGTAATGTATAAATAAAGGTATAGAGGACTTGGGGTGGGTTGTTGTTGGTGAATGATTGAGAATTCATTGTTATCGTGTGAGAGAGAAGTGTTGTGTGTGAGAGCCTTCTGGTATTGTAAGATCTTTAGCTAGGTGTGAAGATCAACCCTACAGCTGGGTGCGCAGGGAGGGGAGATAAGAAGAGAAGGAGAGAAATATCTGCAAGCTGAGAGCACAGATAGAACTATATGTTTTATATAATATCAAGAAATGTAGTTCTGTGGACGTATCCCTAGGGATAGGGTGAACCACACATATTTTGTGTCTTTGTGGTTGATGCTGAGTTTTTTTGCCTTATGTTATTCTGTTATTGCATTATTACATTAGATCTGGAATATGATTGTGCGAAGTAGGCTTATGCTTGGTAAGAATAACTAGGTTGTTGTGTATTGTTTCCTTATATCCACTTGAATTTCCTCTGGTTGTAGACACCTATGTCCTGCAACCCCCTATTGCTACTTTAGGTGAGACTACATCTACTTCACAGGTGTTGTCGAAAGGGACAGTAGTTAGGGCTTGTTGGTGTGCTATTAGAGTTGAACCATGGGTTGCCCCTGTTCCAACAGGAATGGTATGGTATGCATTGGAAATTGTATGCTATGGTATGGTATGGATTGACACTGAAAATGGAAATGGTATGCATTGGAAATAACAATGGTATGCATTTCCTTGCCATTTCCTTGTATGGTATGCATTGGCAATGGTATGATATGGTATGGTATGCATTGGCATTGGAAATGGTTTGGTGTGCATTGACAATGTTATGGTATGCATTCGAAATGGAAATGGTATGCATTTACTTGCCATTGTATGGTATGCATTGGCAATGGTATGGTATGATATGCATTAGCAATGGTATGGTATGGTATGGTATGCATTTTCAATGGCAATGGAAATGGTATGCATTGCCTTACCATTTCCTTGTATGGTATGCATTGGCATTGGCAATGCCAATGGAAATGGTATGGTATGCATTGACAATGGTATTTTATGGTATGGTATGGTATGCATTAGCATTGGCAATGGCAATGGTATGCATTGGTATGGTATGCATTTCCTTGCCATTGCCTTGTATGGTATGCATTGACAATGGTATGGTTTGGTATGAATTGGCATTGGCAATGGAAATGGTAATGGTAATGGTATGGTATGCATTGGCATTGGAAATGGAAATGGAAATGGCAATGGCATGGTATGCATTGGAAATGGTATGCTATGGTATGGTATGCATTAACAATGGCAATGGAAATGGTATGCATTGGTATGGTATGCATTTCCTTACCATTGCCTTGTATGGCAAGCATGGGAAATGGTATGGTATGATATGGTATGCACTGGCAATGGAAATGGTATGGTAGGCATTGGAAATGGAAATGACAATGGTATGGTATAGTATGGTATGCATTGGCATTGGCAATGGAAATGATAATGGTATGCATTGGCAATAGAAATGGTATGTATTGGTATGGTATGCATTGCCTTCCCATTTCCTTGTATTATATGCATTGACAATGGTATGGTATGGTATGCATTGGCTAGCCATTGTATGGTATGCATTGACAATGTTATGGTATGGTAGGATATGCATTGGCATTGGCAATGGTATGGTATGTCGTTCCTTGCCTTGGTATGGTATGCATACCATGCCTTTCCATACCTTTCCTTGCCATCCCATGCCTTGCCATGCCATGCCATGCCATGACATGCCATTCCATGACTTGACTTGCATTCACTTGCCATGTCTTTCCTTTCCCATGCCATGCCTTTCCATACCATGTCATTCCTTTCCATGCCTTTCCATGCCATTCCTTGCCATGCCTTGCCATTCCTTTCCATGCATTGCCTTGCCATACCTTTCCTTGCATTCACTTGTCATGAATTGCCTTGCATTCAATTTCCATGCCATCAAAGGATTCACACATAAAAATTACAATCAAATGATTCATTAAGTATTTAAGTCTACAACTTGTTATCCCATATTTCTTCTATAAAAATACTTGCATGAGAATTCCAATGTTTTGGTTAATGAGGCATAGTGCAATTTCTGAAGAGGAGGTCAATTTTCCGGAACACTGTGACACAAATTTGTGGGTAGTGTAGTCATGTGGGCCTTGGACAAATAGAATTGTGGGATCTTATAGAACTCTGTCATGCCACTCGGTTTGGATTTTATACCCCCATACCAAATTGGCCACATGTCCCTTATAGGCTTGAAGACACGAGTTGCAACTCATGATAAAACTCAAACCATGACTCGGATGAGTGAACCATCAGTTGCATTGGATCTGGAGCATTGAGTTTCAGCTAGGGGGGGGGCTTTGCTATCATTCTGTCCATCGAAAAACCATTTGCTGGAGTATCTCTGACACTAGGGTTTTGGTCAATGAGGCATAGTGCAATTTATGAAGAGGAGGTCGATTTTCAAGAACACTGTGTCAGCAATTTTGGGGTAGTCTAGTCACGTGGGCCTTGTCCAAATAGACACGTGGGAGATTATGGAACTCCATTATGTTGTTTGGTTTGGATTTTATGCCCCTGGACCAAATTGGCCACATGTCCCTCAATGACTTGAAGAGGCGAGTTGCAACTCACTATTAAACTCCAACCGAGACTCGGATGGGTGAACCGTCAGTTGCGTTGGATCCAGAGCACCGAGTTTAAACTAGGGGGGGGGCTTCACTATCATTCATTCCAAGGGAAAACCATTTGTTGGAGTATCTTCGACACTAGGGTTTTGGTCAATGAGGCATAGTGCAATTTCTGAAGAGGAGGTTGATTTTAAAGAAACCGGTGTGGAGCATTTGTGGGTAGTGTAGTTGCATGGGTCTTGACCAAATAGACTTGTGGGAGCTTATGAAACTCCGTTATGCCGCTTGGTTTGGATTTTATGGCCCCAGACCAAATTGGCCACATGTCCCTCAATGGTTTGAACAGGTGAGTTGCAACTCGCGATAAAACTCAATCTGAGACTCGGATGGGAGAACCGTCAGTTGCATTGGATCCAAAACACCAGTTTTCAACTAGGGAAGCCCTCCATTGTTATTCCATCCACTGAAAAACTATTTTTTGGAGTATCTTCAGCACTAGTGTTTTGGTCAATGAGGCATAGGGGAATTTCTGAAGAGGAGGTCAATTTTCAAGAACACCGTGTTAGGAATTTGTGGGTACTGTAGTCGCGTGGGCCTTGGCCAAATAGACTTGTGGGAGCTTACAAAACTTTGTTATGCTACTCGGTTTGGATTTTATGCCCCTGGACCAAATTGACCACATGTCCCTTAATATCTTGAAGAGGTGAGTTTCAACTCACGATAAAACTCAAACCAGGACTAGGATGGGAGAACCCTCAGTTGCATTGGATCCATAGCATCAGGTTTCAACTAAGGGGCCCCGCCACTATCATTTCGTCCACCGGAAAACCATTTTTTGGAGTATCTCCAACACTAGGGTTTTTCTTAGTGCTTATTACATATATTTGACAATTTAACATCTTGTTAGGCTAGACATGACAAGGAAAGTGAAGGAGAGGCATGGAATGGAATGGAAAGTGAAGGGAAGGAAAGTCATGGCAAGGAATGGCATGACAAGTGAAGGCAAGGCATGACATGACATGAAAATTGAAGGTAAGGCATGGCATGGCAAGTGAAGGCAAGGCAAGGAAAGGCATGAAAAGTGAAGGAAAGGCAAGGCATGGCATGGCAAGTGAAGGAAATTCAAGGAATGGCATGTAAAGTGAAGGAAAGGAAAGGCAAGTGAAGGCAATACATGGCATGGAATGGCAAGTGAAGGAAATAAAAGGCATGACAAGTGAAGGAAAGGAAATTGAAGCCAAGGAAAGGCATGGAATGGCAAGTGAAGGGAAGGCATGACATGGAAAGGAAAGTGAAGAAAAGAAATGGCATGACAAGGCAAGTGAAAGCAAGGCAAGGCATGGCATGGAAATTGAAGGCAAGCCAAGGAAATTGAAGGCAAGGCCAGGAACGTGAAGGAAAGGAATGTCATGACATGTCAAGTGAAGGAAAGGAAAGGCAAGTCAAGGCAAGGAAAGGAAAGTGAAGGAAAGGCATGGCATCGAATGGAAAGTGAAGTAAAGGCAAGGAAAGTGAAGGAAAGGAAAGGAAATTGAAGGCAAGACATGGCATGGCAAGTGATAATGCAAGGAAAGTGAAGGTAAGGCATGACATGACATGGAAAGTGAAGGCTAGTGAAGGAAAGGAATGGCATGACATAGAATGTGAAGGAAAGGCGTGGCATGGAAAGTGAAGGAAAGTGAAGGCAAGGGATGGCATGGAATGGCAAGTGAGCGAAAGGCATGGAATGAAAAGTGAAGGAAAGGCATGGAATGGAAAGTGAAGGCAAGGAAAGACAAGGAAAGTGAAGGTAAGGAATCACATGACAAGTGAAGGAAAGGCATGGCATGGAAAGTGAAGGAAAGGCATGGCATGAAAAGTGAAGGAAAGGAATGTCAAGTGAAGGCAAGGAATGAAAAGTGAAGGAAATATAAGGAAAGTGAAGGAAAGGCATGGCATGGCATGACAAGTGAAGAAAATGCATGACATGGTAGGTGAAGGCAAGGCATGGCATGGAAAGTGAAGGGAAGGAATAACATGTCAAGGCATGGCATGGAAAGGAAAGGAAAGGCATGGAATGGAAAGTGAAGGGAAGGAATAACATGCCATGGCATGGCATGGAAAGGGAAGGAAAGGCATGGAATGGAAAGTGAAGGCGTGACATGGCATGGAAAATGAAGGAAATCCATGGCATGGAAAGTGAAGGAAAGGCATGGGATGGAAAGTGAAGTCTATTGGGTATGTGCTATATTCTTTGCATGTGTGTGTGTGGGTGCGCCAAATTCGATAACTACATCTGATGATCCCAAATTCCTTCTCTCTTTGTGTTGTGTCTACTGAGAACTTCCTAGGGGGGTCCCAGGGGGGGCAGGTATAGCCCCCCCCTTGTTTACATGCAGCATTCGGGGCAACGCCCCAAAATTTGTTTTGGGCAGTTTTTGCTATTTTAGCAGATTTTGTTATTTTTAGCGGTTTTCTAAATTAATCCTGGATTAAGAGATTAGGGTTTTGGTAGCTACGAAATACCTAAAACATTGTATATATTGTATGGTGAATGGTGAAATTAATACAATAAAGATTTGCAAGGTGCGACACCAAGAAAGGCTGGTTTTCTCCCGGTTAAGGGTTTCCGGTGTAAATCTCTATGTACTATGTGTATGAGCCATTGATTAATTTATGTTTTTCTTAAGAATCTATATGCATTTATTTACTTCATAGGTTTAAAACTTACAAAGGCAAGGCGTGGCAAGGCAAGTGAAGGAAATCCGAGGCAAGTGAAGGAAAGGCATGGCAGTGAAGGCAAGGCATGGCATGGAAAGTGAAGGAAAGGCATGGCATGACAAGTGAAGGCAAGGAATGGCATGGAATGGAAAGTGAAGGGAAGGAGAATGGCATTGAAGGTGTTGGGTTCATATTTTGATTGTTTTATTGTGATGATTGAATCCTTTTTCCACTGATATTATATATGCTATTGGCCATTTTGAAGGAGTTTTCAAAGTTTTTTATATCAATTCATCATGGATTCGTATCAGGTATGTGTAATTGATGTTTTACAATGATTTTGAGCTCAATTCAGTTCATTTTGATGTTTATAAGGATTTAATGCATGATATGTGAGTAACATGGAAAAATCATGGTCTGATCCTCCATCCAATATCTCGTCTGACACTTCATCCAACACCCCATCTGGTACACAATTTGACACTCCATTCGACACGCGATCCAGCACTTGGAGTGTAGAGGAGTTAATGGTTGGTGCATTGGTGGTATGTGATGGACGGATCAACGATCTGGGTTTTTTTCCCCCTCGTGGCCTCCAACTACATAGCTCATTACACCTCAAATTGGGTAGTTATGTTGATCAATGAGTGGTTCATGGATTTTCTAGAAGTTGAAGCTGTTAGAAGCTCATTTAATAAATTTTCCATTTTTAGAGGAGGACGACCCTTCCAGTGGTCAACCTCTCGAACTGTAATTTACCTATAAATACCACTAGCAGTGGTAAGACAACAGACAAAATTTTAAAGAAGAGTTTCATTGTGTAATTCAGACATTTCTTTGCAAACTTGTGTTCGAGACTGCGTTTTTAATTAATGAATGAATCACGTTTAGTTAAGCCTGCATTTTTTTGTAGAAGAGTAGCCACGACCTGCTGGGGGGGGCACTAGTGGTCTGGATGACTGTATAGATATATCATGTGTTTATCTCATTTTCTTAGTTAGAATTTATACTTGTTTCTTTGTTGTATGTATTTTTCAGTTTCAATTACTGTACATGCCAATTATAATTTGATTATCTAATTCGCCTTTCCTTAAATTGCAGATTGCTTGTAGGAGATGGTTAATTATCACGTTGTGTCTCTTATTTCTTAGCAATGAATCGTCATGCAAGATACTAACTTAGATAGTGTATTTAAGTCTTAATTTTGATTTGGCAATTAAAACAGAGAATTACTTAGATAGAGGATTAGTGTAAGAAGAGTTTTAATTTAAGATTGTTGCAAGCTTTGATGGATAAATTGTTTCAAGTTTTGTTAGTTGTAATCAAGATAAATTTAATTACTAGTTCATTTAACTCTTCATAGATCTATTTTTTTCATTAATCTTGCCTTCGTATGATAGAATAGAAATATATTTTGGGATTATGTTTTTTGAAAACATTTTAGTTTAGAAATATGAGTTTTAATGATAGGATTAGTTCAGTTTAGATTATAAAATCTCAGTTATGGATTTGAATTGTAATTTTAATTAGAAGAGTGGATTTGAATTAAGATTTTTAATCATGAATTCATGATTTTATAAATTTTCTTGAATTAGTATAAGAGTGTTTTTAATCGTTGATGATTGATGCATGAAGTTTAGAGATAACATGGATTTCTGAGATACTTAGTGTTGCTTCTATGATGGCAAATCTTTCTTTAGCTTGCCTTATTCACACTTTCCATTTCTTTGTAGAAGTAAGCATTGAATTAATTCCTCTTGAACTGTCACTAATAGTCAGATGCCATCGTGATGTTATTCGACACCGAAGACATAATCATCATCTTTGAATTCTCTTTTTCCTGTTATTACAAATTAGGAATAGTTTTGATTAATTAGAATCTGAATAGAATCATGATGCTTTTATTTCTGATTAAGTAGCTTAAGATTTATCCTTCGCAAAATAGAAATGATTATGAGTTATTTTTAAGAATAGAGTTCACTTGTCAAAATAGTTTTGATAGAGCAATTGCTTACTTTCTTTCTTACTTGTTCATTTAGAGATAGATAGATTAAATAGTTCAGAGATAGATTACTTGTTATTTGCTTATCCAAAGATTGTTTTCTTATTCAAAGAGTTCTTTACTTAGACTAATTGTTCATAGTGATAGATTTCTCTTCATTATTTGAGTTTATGGGCATTATATTAGGCCAGGCTAGGCTAGATTAGAGCTCTAGACCTGCACATACAGTGTTGGCACCTCGAATCCTACAAGCCTCGAGTTGAAAATTTAATGTCGAAATAGATAGCATATATTTCACTCGACAAAAGGCATGGAAAGTGAAGGTAAGGTATGGTATGGAAAGTGATGGCATGGCATGGAAAGTGAAGGAAAGTAAAGGAAAGGCATGGCATGGCATGGCATGGCATGGAAAGTGAAGGCAATGCATGTCAAGTGAAGCCAAGGCAAGGCATGGAAAGTGAAGGCAAGGAAAGGAAATTGAAGGCAAGGCATGGTATGTCATGGAAAGTGAAGGCAAGGAATGGCATGGCAAGTGAAGAAAAGGAATGGAATGGCATGGCATGGCATGGAAAGTGAAGGAAAGGCATGGGATGGAAAGTGAAGGTATGGTATGGTATGAATTGGAATTGGAAAGGCAAAGATTATAAAGTGAAGGCAAGGAAAGTGAAGGAAAGGAAAGAGAAGGCAAGGCAAGTGAAGGCAAGGAAGGTTGTGACATGGAAAGTGAAGGAAAGGAAAGAAAAGTGAAGGAAAGGAAAGGAAATTGAGGGAAAGTGAAGGCAAGGCATGGCATGGCAAGTGAAGGCAAGGCATGGTATGGCATGGAATGGAAAGTGAAGGAAAGTGAAGGTAAGTGAAGGAAAGGCAAGGCATGTGATGGGATGGTAAGGAAAGGAAAGGAAAGCGAATGGATGACAAGGCAAGGAAATACAAGTGAAGGAAAGGCAAGGAAAGGAAAGGCATGGAAAAGAAAGGCATGGAATGGGTATCTTTTAAGGTAGGATGTATTTTAATAACATTAAAAATATTTTAATAGCAGTCAAAATGAAGCCAAAATTATTTGTTTTACGTATGTAGATGGTCATTAAAGTAGACCATCGATATCACTTCTAATACTGATGATTTCCATTAACTTCTCATGCTCAGAGTAAGGAAAGAAGTAGCATACCTTAGATGAATTCTTACTTGGCATCATTTGTAGTTGGAGGTTTGTACCAATAACCAATTTTGTAAAGTGGTAAGTTTGTAGTTTGGAGGTTTGTACCAATAAATTAATTTTGTAAAGTGGTGAGTTCTTTCATGTTCTTTCATCCCGTGTCAGATATTCTCCTTGTATAACCATCGACCCTGTCAAAAATTCAATGCCTTCAAAGTCTGTTACTAATCGCATGAGGGTGTTCTTTCCCTCTATGTATCGTTCCAGTCAATAATTAGTTCCCCATTCATTATCTCTTGGGACAATCATTGCATATATGTGCCCTGCAAAAAATAGAGTGCCAAAATGTGAGTCCACTAAATGACCAAATCATAAAACATTTATTCTAGTCATTAAAAATTTATAGAAGGATTCAACGAACCTGGCAGAATGAGATCTGAGACATGATCATAATCTACCGAAATACTTGATTGGTCCTCCTCCAATTGGGATAGTTCCATATTTATATGTTGACCAATGGGAATGATACACAATCCCATCTATCAATCCAGTCTGTTGATTCACAATCATCCCATTCATTCCTACTACATGGACCACATTAGCAAGAGAGTTTTCTCATCCATATTTTAACTATTGCATTGTATGATGTTCTAAATGAATGGAATCCATGAGTGCCCTAGATGTTTTTGCATTCATACCACTGTGGTCGATATACATCGATCAACTCCAAAAAATATCTATGTACATGTCCTTTCTTGTGTGATTTCTCTTCACAGGTTCTTGTTCCCTCTCCCATTACTAAAGAACACCATTCAACAATGGATTTTGCATCTCGAATGAGGGAAGTAGTAGTGAAATTCATTTATTGCCTACATAGTGCTCTTTTTATGCATGCACCTTCTCCATCATGCTCCCCTTTCCCATTCCTGGGCTCACAGTAGTTCCAAATGTGTGGTACCTTTAGTTTATTGTGCAACATACACAACCATTGAAATACATGAGCATTTTTTTACTGTCCTGCACAACCATATGACCAAATCCAATGTTGATCCATTTGTATTTTATTCTCCTTAAGGTGATTGTATAACATCTAAAAAAAAATTGTACGTAGGCTAAGCCGATCATTACTTATGTAGAAGTGATACTCTTTCAATATAAATTTATTTTGTTCATTACTATTCAGTCCATGCTTGTATGCGATATGTACCATTATGATGACCTGCTCTGAGTGATAATATTGGCTTTGAATCTCATTTTGAGGTTGAAGGGTGTATTTCTCAGCAAAATCAACAACTCATAACACTGTACCAACATGAAATGTATCTCTGCATATTCTAAAATGACTTTCCTTACATCGAGCCACATGGACATGTTGAACATAATGTTGTGTCTTTTTGAATAATTCCTTCATGAAGTCATAAACTTGTACTTGGGACATAATCAATTGTATCTTTTTTCTTTCCTGTCCTCCATCAATATCAAATATCACATATTTAAATATTTGCAAGACAACCTCCTTCCTCCCCAATTCATACTCATCACTTACATGGATGCACTTGCTTATTAATGCCATTCCACCGCACCTGGGGCATGTCCCATCTAAGCATTTTTTTTTATAAAATGTAAAACCCTCTGGCCTTGAACACAAGATGTGGTGAATAAAGTCTCTAGATGAGGACGATGACTATATAATTGGGTATTCATACAAAAGGGTGTTATGAAAAACATGAAATATATATATGTGTGTGTGTGTGTGTGTGTGTGTGTGTGTGATAATAATAACCATACTCAATGTGATATCTACAAGAACACATGTTACAAATTGTGTTTATTCGAACATACCAAGGCTTGTATTTATGAAAAGACCTTTGGCCTAATTTAAATGCACTATGTACTATTTTGAATCTCTCATACAATTATGTTTGTGTAATGTCAATACAGTTTTTTATATGGGGTTCATGGTCCCTAGATCCCCTTCTCAATTTTATTACATCTTTTTTGTTAGAAGAGGGCCTTGTGTTCTCATGCCAAAATTCTTGAACTAGTCCCTTAACCACTCCAATTAACTTCATGTCAGAATGAGGTATCCTTCTAGTGAAGGCCCACAAATATGTTGGGGCATGTCTTTCAAGGCTATCTCATCTATGAGAATACTTTCTAAGGGTTTTTACATTGCATTTCAAGAGATGAGAGGTTTGTTGTAGAAAACAATGTTTTCTTGTGATCTTTCTAACAATTGACTGGGACAAGACACGTTAGAATTCATTCCAGTATTTAGAATGAGACTTCTTACCAATTATTTGAAAATCATATACAAGGTTTATAATAATATGATAACTTGTTTTTACACTTTTTACTGTTTTAATGCCTAAAATTCTCCTAATAGCAGTCAAACTTATAGATTTTAACAAAGATAAAAATAATTGACATTTAGCATTATCAAATTTTGGTTTAAAATATTCTTGAATAATTTTATAAGAGTTATAATGAATAGTACGGTTAGGTAAATTACCTTCAAGTGATGCTAGACCACTTTCATCGACCTGAATGTGTTTAGGAGTTCTTTGCCGCGTAGTGCTCAATCTAGGTAGGGACGATGAACCCCTATTCTGGCACTCTTGAAATCCCTGTTGTGGAGTTAACAATGTTGTAGTTATTTCCCCTTCAATAACTATGTTATAACCCTAAATTGCACCTTACATGCATACCTTTCATCATGCCTTCTTACTTGCCATTTTTTCCAAGCCATCACTGGAAGCTCTTCTTAAAAACCACTATTTTTGAATATGTACACGCCCTGCACCACTACTTCCTGCGTGTGTATGATTGCTACACCACTATAGCTCACATATGTATGCTATCTATGCCATTACAACCTGCGTATACCCACAAAAGTTGCAAAAAATAAAAAGTTGGAAGGGGATACGAGCTTTTGGGTAGTTGCCTAACCAATTGACTGCCCATAACCCGTCACCCAACCAAATAACTATCTTTTTGGCATATAAAAGAGGGTGTTGGGGTCCCATTATAAGGAGAAGCATGAAATAAGTGAAACTCTACCCATTTCATAATCCCCCCTTTCCCTAAGAATTTGCAGCCACATTATGAGTTTTGAGCCAGAATTCCCTATCCTAGCCTTCTTCCTCCATAACTAGCCTAATCCATTTCCTAGAGAGAAGTGACGAGGAGAAATATACGTGGAAGCAGTTGGAGCTTGGTGAAGAGGATCCCAGGACTGGGTTCGAGGAGCATTCGTTGATCTCATTTTGTAAGTGACTTTGTGAGATTAATATAAAGAAGTACTTTTTTCATCCCACCATATGATGTGTTTAATTTTTATGGTTTAATTTATATTTTGTTGTGACGTCTAACCCACTAATTAATATATAGAATGCATGTTTGTAGCTTCTTGTTTGTATTTTAGTGAATGCAAGTCAGCCTTGGGAGGAGACTTGTTGTTGGGAAGCGACCGAACGCAAAGGGATCGACACTGGACACAGAGTTTAAGGTAAGACTACCGGATCCCTATACTTTGTACTTTATGCATGAATGTGGGGCATTGTTGGGATATTTTATAAAATTAGGAGACTTTAGATGGTTAGCTCTTCCTTCACTTTAGAACCCTAGTGTAGTACGTAGGGGGTTTTTCCCACTATAGCAGATTTAGCGATCATACTGAGGAACCTCTAGGGTTTTTTAGGGGATAGTTTTGGGTGCTTTAATTGGTTTGATTGTCTTTTTTGAGTTTCTGTAAGTTTCTGTGTCTTTAAGGGATTCTGGTTTGCCATACTAGTATTCCCTGCCTTGTCAGCCTTGACTGTTGGTTTTCTTTTTGAGAAGTTACATAGGTGTACGCGACCTGCAATGGGTCTGCACGTGTACATACGCGCCCTAACTTCAGACAACTCGCGTACATATGCAGGCTGCTGAAGTATCAGTTGCATGCCTATGTCAGGAAAATATTTTTTTCCAAGACGAGGCAGTCATCCTCTTCCTTGATAGAAGCCATACTTCTCAGGGGTTTTCTTGATCTTGTCCTGGTCTCTATTGTTATATTCTTTAGCCTAGGTTTGACGTCAGTTAGCTTTTTCTCTATCAAGATTTCTTATGCTTTATTGGTTAGGGTTTGAGACGAGTTTGTGAGTCTTTTCTGATTATCTTGTTTGGTATTGTGAGTGACTCTCTGCGAGCTGCAGAAGACCAAAAGTCAGTTTTTGGTCTAGTCTTGTCTTCGCTTTTTCCCTTTTACTTGCTTTGGAAGAAAAGAAAAATAAGTTATTTCTAGTTTCTTATTTTGAAGCATAAAAATAAAAAAAAAGGGTTTCCATTTCTTTGTTTGGTTAAGTAGTTAGGTTGATTATATTACTTGTCAGGAAAAAGAGTCCTTTCTTAAGTTCTTTATCTAAATACTTAGAACACTAAGTAGCTCGTAGTCAAGTGAAATCTTGTTTTGGGTGTTTCTTTTGAAAATATCTTAGAAAAAAAATGTTAGTTGAAAAGTTGGTTAAAGAGTTTAAATTTGCAAATCTTTATTTGTCAAAAGAAGTCGTTTTTGCTTTCAGTTTCATTTGATGCTCTTCTCTTTCATCTCTTAAAACACACCACTTGTTTCATTTTTTTTCCCTTGACTTAAAACAACCACTTAAAATTAACAATAAATTAAAATTTATTAGACTTTGTGTTTGTAGGGTCCATCAACTAGTCTAGGGTAGAGCCTTCATTTAGGTTGGAGAGGAAACTCTTCAAGGCTATAGAACAACATAGGAGTCTGTTTTAGGGAGTGTCAAAAGTCTAGTAAATGTGGAAGTTATCCAGGACCCCCCTCTAACATAAGGGATAAACATGAGGTCGCGTGCAGAAAGGTAGCGGAGATAACCCCTCCAAAGTTGGACCAAGCGTAGTGGGGAACACATATAGAGGGCTTATCTTGGGATTTTGTTGATCGTATTTTCCATGGAGCTTCATGGGTATTGAATCCATTCAATGTCCTCATTCATCTTCCATAACAATTGATTTTGATACCCTTGATAGGTTTTGGGCTTGATACCCTGCTCATTGTGGTCCACCCAACTGTCGATTGTACCTGCCTGATGATTATTCGCACACTGGCAACCTAGTTTCCTATATTCTAGTGACTTACACAGGTGACTGCGGGGGTATACCATGGTACCTAGGGTAGACATCAGGCCATGCTTTGCATAGTATACCCGGAGGGTGCTTCCATGTTCGAGTTTCACTTTCATCGGTAAGTTTCTCTAGTGTTGGCTGGTGTAACTGTTCTTCCAACTAGTTAGTGGTTTGATTGTTTTATCTCATAGGAACTTTTCTAGTGTGTGCTATGTTCTCCCATTGGTCATGAGGACGTTTTGGTCTTCCTCTTAGAAACATGGAGCCACCTTTTTATAGGCATTGTTTTGATAACACTGGTTCTCCAGAGTCAATGTGTGAGACGTTTACGAACTTGAACGATCCCGCAAGGGGAGAACTTGTGCATGTGTTCTTCAGGGAAAAAGTTACTAATGATACTAACCAAGGAACCCCTTCACAAGGTGATTCTTGTGATTTTCCTTTCTTCGGAAACATTGGTGTCCCTCTAATGGCCACCTTATACATTCTTGGGTTGAATGTGGGACTACCGGTTTGGTTGGGTACCATTCCAAATGTCTTGAATGCTCTTGATGCTTCTCAGTTAAGCACCTTATGTCATGGGCACCATGTTGATGTTCCTTCATCAGCAAAGTATTCTCCTCCTCCTTCTCCCACCTCTGGTGAACGTATAGTTACTAGTAACCGAAAGTCTAAACGAAATAGAAAGAGGAAGAATAGGAAGAAGAAGTCACCAACCTCTGCAAGCCATGTTAGAGATAGTTCCTCAACCTCTGCAAGTCATGTTGAAGACCAACACCCAACCTATACAAGTCATGTTGGGGGCACAAGTCCAGTCACTGCTAGTCATACTGGAAATAGGTATGTAGCCTCTGCGAGTCATGTTGTCGACCCATCACCAACCTATGCAAGTCATGTTGGAGATGTGCAACCAACCACTGATAGTCATGTTGGGGGCATTGTTTCTATTGAGAAACCTAGATGGATAGGACGTAAGCCTAAGTTCCCTTATAATATTTGCAAGGGAGATCACCTTACTCATTTATGCCATGGCCTTCTAGAGGTACAAAGATTGTGGTCT
>JASDQU011102054.1:10246-30462 GCA_032191745.1 Picea mariana | reverse complement strand
TCCCCCTAAAAAATAGCATCATATCCAAGTTGTCCAATCAAAATGCTCAAATGAGTGTTGTTTTCCAAAACAATGTCAAATATATGCTTGCTGTTCAAAACTTTATCAAAATAAAAATACTGTCTTCAACAAATAAAACAACCTCCATCATCAAAATCCATATTTACTATTTGAGGCATTGGGCCTCTTCTCACTGCTGTCCTTTTTGGATTTCTTTGTTGCAGCCTTTGATTGGTTAGAACCCCAAGGTTGAATGACATTAATAACACGAGAACAATCATCCTTAAGATGGAGGCGAGAGGAGAATGATTTAGCAGACTCTTTGGATGAGCTGGAGTGAGTGGCTACTTCTTTTCCCTTGTCCTACACAGGCTCAAGGACATCTGTTTTCAATATTTCACTGGCATGTGATGACTGCATAGGTGAGAGGGCAGGATCATCTTTGGAAACTTAATTTTGTGGTGGTGGAGGGGGCAATGGAAATAATGCAGTGGGCCAACCGTGGTGGTGAACAACAGGTTGGTGGACAATCTACTACCAACCATTGTTGGCGAGCGATTTTGGCCGTATCGACACATGAGGAGGGATTGAAATGCCATGAATATTTTCATGTGATTGGAAAGGAGGTCTTTCTGGTCAGGGATGGAAGATTCCTTGACCTACTAAGTTAAAGAAACAACTTGGAAAAGGTATTTCCTTGACCTACTAAGTTAAAGAAACAACTTGGAAAATGTGGTTCAATTCTTGGGGGTCGACATCGAAATGTATAGAGAACCGAGGTCATCTATGACTTCTCTCACAATTCCCCCTGCCTCTGTTACCTTTACCATTACTGCCCCTGCTGAAAAATCTCATCCTGTAAGAATATTCAATGAATCATGAAACATTCTTAATAATTCATACATGAAACTCCACTTATATAAAATCAAGAGTTGGCTCTATTATTTCCACAGAACCCATGCAATTCATCCATAAAAATTCCATTAATCAATTTCCATATGAACATGGAATGATAGGGTCATTGGGAATATGAGGGGTTCGTAATGTGCATAAAATGGTAGCACAGAGGGGGAAAAATACATGGATACTGCTCAAACAATCATAAAAATAATCACACTGTGTATATAACCAACTCTCAAAACACCAATCACCAATTAAAATCCATCTCTATTTCTTTTATTTTCATACAAACTTATCCTTAAAATTGAGTTATAATAGAACAGGAAGTGCAAAAAGTGTAAGTGGGATAATGAGGGGAGTGTAATGTGTGTAAGACGGTATAATGGAAGGGACTCCAATGGTTACTATTCTAATTATCCATACAAAACAATGCCATCATCATAACAACAAAATTTACAAACCCTTTCTTGTTGCAAAATCAAAATTCAATACTCTATTTCAAAATTTCAAAACTGGTGCTTCACCTCAAGACTGTTCACTGTGCCTTTTGTAATTATATTTATAGAATTCTTTAAATAAAGACTGTTCAAGAAACAATTCAACATACATAACACAGTCTGTGCACAATAGGATCAAGGAGAGTAGTATTCCAACAACCAACTAACAGTTCAAGTATGGACAGACTGGGTCTCAAAACATTGCCATCAACATGCTTTGATCACTACAAAAATTATCGAAATCGACGAAAAGGAATCCCCCGTGGATAACACAAACTTAAGCGGAGATTTCAAATAAAAAAACTTCCAGAATTCCTGTTCATAGAGTTCATTTAACATATATGTAACTTGTCAACAAAGATATCCTGTCCATCCATAAAATTGACCACCTCATGCATGATAACACATCACGACTATAACTCATAAATCATGTCTTACAACGTTGTCCTCATTTCAATATTATCACTTAACAGACTGCGTTTTATAAATAAATGAGCTTGGCATTAACTCTTAAGTAATAAATCGACAAAAACCTCATGACAAAATAGATGTGAACAACGCCTCTATCAAATGTTGGGTTAGCCACCCTTACACAGTTACTCAAATGTAGGGTTTAAGATACCATTTATTAACAATAATGAGGTATGGGAGAGAAAACAGACAAACACTCTGAGGGTTTAATCAAAAGAAGAACTCTTCAACAATCCTTTAACACCTTTAATTTCCACATACCTCTTCATAGGCCTTTACAGAAGCTGCGAGCACAATACCCGTGATAGCCATATAAATAATTGATAGGAAAAGTCGAAATATAACCCGAAGGCCACGATAATGACACCATTTTGTAATAGAGAGGCTAGAAACAACGAAAAGCCAGAGACAAGGCATACCCGAAACACTTTCCCACAAGTTTTTCCCACAGGTGAAGCAATGGAGCAACCATTGTTATATCAACATCGAGAAACACCCACAAACATCGTTAACTATGAATTTAGTTGCATATAAAAACCACAGAGACCAAATTCATCCAAATCCAATACACAGTAAAAAAGAAACCCATATGCCATAACCTTGGAAAAGAACAGATCGTAAGAAAATGAAAGAGCCAAATTTTTATTTAATTAATGAGTAGAGCGAGAATTCATGGATGGAGCAACAAGAGCCTCATACCTGGGTGAAAAAATGCCAAAGAAAATCGACAAAGTCTAAGCACTTCTTCCACGACCAAACAAAATAGAGGCAACAACAACCAACAAAAATAATCAAATGTAAAAAACAAGCGTGGTGACCATCAAGGTAGGTTATAGCGACGTGCATTTACTGCACGTCATATCCACACTTACTCCTTCAACCATAGCCAGTACGAGTGAGCTAGCCATTGAACACATAACCCATTGTTTCCATAAAAATTCAATGCAAGTGGTATACACCACCTTTTCCTATACTTTCATACCTTAACATATGCGTCGACCCTAATATAATATATGTCAACAATTGCTAGGGGAGCCATGTCCCAACACTTATGAATTTCAAACTTTAAACAATGGTTCTTAACTCTTTAACATTAAATCATAATGCCATAACTTTATACAACTTCAAGTTTGGAGTTTAAACCTTCATTCAAATCATGTGTAATAGAATAGAAAAGTGATGATCATAGAAACAATACCATTTCGCTTTTAATTAAATCGCCCATAAGCTTGTTGTTTCTCCATTTTGTTTTAAAGAGTAATTTCAAGACAATAAACTGTAGAATTCATCTCGCAACCAAGTCGTAAGCACATAAGAGATGAGTCATCCTCCATAATATTCACACACAGGGTCCCACCTATTTAGTATTATTATTAATTATATATAAATAATTAGGCATTGCAACCGATTTGCATGCAAGTACCCTACGTTGCACTTTTGGGCGTCAACAAACTGACGACTCCACATGAAAATTTATTTCCAACAAATTAAGAACTCAGAACATCCGGTTTCATAGATCTGTAGAAATGGATAAAATGAATTAATGATAATAATAGTTATGAAATAGGGGGAAAAAGATGGTTTAAGGGAAATAATGAGACGGGATTTTGGGAATAACTCATGGAAAGTGGTACATATGAGGGGGTTTGGTCCTGTATGCATAACATTTGATCAATATGTAACATATAATACTTCTTAAAGTTTTTCAAGATAAACTTTCTAGTGTGCCCTTTGATACTCATGATTAAAGGAAGAAAGGGAAAACAAAAATAGGGAAAAAGGAAAAATCAACTATCCTACAACAGAGTTGAACAAAAAAAGCAATTTCAGTGATGTTTGAAAGGGGGAAATTTTGAAAACTGTGTATATATTATTTTTATTGATCAACAATACTTACAGAAGGACATCTTGTTATAACCCTAATTTGCACCAGATATGATTACCTGGCATCAGGCCATCTCAGATTCCTTCTTTGCCAAAACACTACTGAACAACTCTTCTTCAAAACCCCCTTTATAAAGGCCCATGCGCCCTGCTCCATTACTGCATGCGTGTACACACTAGCTGCCCCAATACAACCTGCGTGTACCTACAAAAGCACAGAAAAATGAAAGTTGCTGACGAAACACACAGCTTTGGGTAAGTTAACTAAACCTATCGGCCATGCATGGCCGGTCATTTGACCAAATACCTAGCTCCTTCTAGCCTATAAAAGAAGGGGTAGGGGTCCCATTTGAAAAGAGGAAAATCATAGTAAAGAAACTATACCCAATTGAGAATTCCCCTTGTCCCAACCTTTAGCCATCCTTGTGCAAAGAGAAATATAGAAAAAACAATTGGAGGACAGTTGAAGAGGAGCCCAAGATCAGTTTCGAGAAGCAGTGTCGATCACATATTGTAAGTTTACTCTTGTGAAGATTAAAACAAAAAGGAATAATTTTCCCGTCCCACCATATCGTGTGTTCAAGTTGAATATTTATTTTATGAGATTGTCACAACTAACCCAGCGATTAGTATATGAAATGCATGTTCGCAGCTCTTTCTTTGTTCATGTGTGAATGCAGGTCAGCTTTGGGAGGAGGCTTGCAATCAGCAATCAAAGAGCGAGTGAAAGCAAAGGGATCGACATCAAATAAAGGACTTAAGGTAGAGCTATCAAATCTTGTTTACACCTTTGTATTGCATGATTGTGGGGTTTTGTGTTGGGAGAATAGGAGAAAGTAGAGGCCTTTGAAATGTTCATTTTCTGCATGCATGATTAGAGCCCTTAAATTCTAAGTCTATAGGAGGAATTCCCACCCACAACAGAATTGACGACCATACTAGGGATCTCTAGGGTTTCTGGGAATATTTTTCTTAGGTATTTAAAAAAAAAAAAATTTGGTTTCATTCATTATTTTTAAAGTTTCTGCAAAAGTCTGAGCTAACAGAGATTTTGGTCTTCCATACCAGTTATCTCCGTTTCTTTGCTTGGTTGCATTTTTTTTACGGGACCCACAGAGGTACATGCGGCCTGTGTAAGGCCTGCATGCGTGTACCCACACCCTACCTTCACACAGCCCGCGTGTACACGCTAGCTGATGAAGTGTCAGTCGCATGTATGATTTCAAAAGATTTCTTTTAGAGAGGTAGTCATCCTCTCCCCTGTTAGAAGTGATCCTTCTCAGGGGATTTCTGGAGCTCATTCTGGGCTCCGTGTTTGTAGTTTTATAGCTTAGGTTCCACCTCATATTGGTTTTGTTCTATGAAATTTTCCTTGAATTATTTTCTTTTTTTCTGACAAAGTAAGTTTCCGAGTCTTCAAGAGATTCTAGTTCTCAATACCAGTAGTCTCCGCCAGTGCTTGATTGCTTATATTTTCATTTTTTAAGAGTTTCATAAGTGCACACGGCCTGCATAAGGTCTGCACGCGTGTACACACGCCATACTTTACACATCTCGCATGCACACACTGGCTGTTGAACTATCAACAGTGTGCCTGTGGAGAATTTTTTTTTTTCAAGGAGAGGCAGTCATCATTTTCTTTGTCAAGAGTTTATACCTCTCAGGTGTTTTTGGTCTCTATCATAACGGTCAATAACTTAGGTTTAATCACAACAATAGCTTTCTTTTTCATTAAGAAGTTTTCCTCAAAATTTTCCTTTTATAGGGTTTTTAGACAAGTGTGAGAGTCCATTTTAATCTGCTTGTGTGTTATTTTTAAAGTGACTCTTTGCGATCTGCGCTTAGGCTAGAAGTTTTCTTGGTCTTTACTTGTTGATATTTTTCCTTTTTGCTTTGTGAGCATTCAAAAAAAAAAGAAAACAAAACTTTTATTTCTTTGTTTGGTTAAATAGTTGTTGGTGTGCATTAGTAACAAGGAAAAGTCTTTGCTTTCATAAGTTCTTGATGGTTACTGAGACGATAAGTAGCTCATAGTTGAGTGAAATTCTGTTTTGAGTTTGCTGTTCAAAGATCTTAGGAAATTTTATTTTGAAAAGTTGATTAAAGAATTTAAAAGAGCAAATCTGAATTTGTCAAGAATAAGTTATTTTGTTTCCAGCTTTCTGTTTATCTTTCTTTTCGTCTCTCAAAACATCACTAGTTTCACTTTCATAACCTTTGACTTAAGACAAGTCGTAAAAATTAACGCTAAATCCAAAATTAATTAGACTTTTTATGTTTGTAGGCTCAACCAACTAGTTTAGGGTTAGGCCCTTGAATTAGGTTGGAGAGGAAACTCTTCAAGGCAATTAAATCAAACATTGGAGTCTGAGTTAGGGAGTGTCCAAGTCCAGTATCGTGAAAGTTATCTGGGACCCCCCTCTAACACAGGGGATAAACACGAGGTCGCGTGCGGAAAGGTAGTGGAGATAACTCCTCCAAAGCCGGACCAATCGTAGTGGAGAACACATATAGAGGGCTTGTCTTGGGATTCCATTGATTTCATTTTCCACGGAGCTTCTTGGGTCTCGAATCCATTCAAGGTCCTCAGTTGTCTTTCGGACCACTTGATTTCAATACCCTTGATAGGTTTCAGGCTTGATACCCTGCTCATTGTGATCTACCTGGCTATCGACTGTAACCGCCTAGTGACTGTTTGCGCGCTGGCAACCTAGTTGCCTATCTTTTTTAGTGACATACACAGGTCACTGTTCCCTTCACTCAGAGTGCGACATGCCCTCCATTTTCATATGGGATGCCTAGCTCAGGTACAAGTCCCATACTTTCCTTCTCCACTTTACAGACCTTAGGTCTAGGGGTAGGGATTTCTAACACTCCTCTGGAAGGATCCATGGGAGGCCCTTCCACCTCCTATAACGGTTTCCCTTATGTGAGAGGTCATATACCTCATTCATCCCCTTCGCTCGGTGGAACTCATCAACATTCCACCGAGACGAACATACTCAATAGTTCGTTTGGAATTGGGAGTCAAGGACTACCTTCTCATAATATGCCAGTAGGTTCGACACCGTTTTCTTTGTTCAAAACATTTGGTAATAACGCTTTCTCGTCGAATTCTTTCTCGACTGGGGGAAACCCCCGTTATGGACAACCAAATCCCGTGCAGGTTACTATTCCTGTACAAGGGGCAAACCCAGGAATTCCTTTCGGACCAAGACCTTGGAACTCTTGGCAAGGATTAGTTCCCTCGTCAGGAATGACGATCGGGGGCAACCCCTTTCACAACCAATGGAACCCCGGGAAAGGCACATGACCTATGCCCATGGGATCAATATGGGGCAACCCTTCACAAAGCCCTTCTAACGCACCCCATGCCCAACCGTCTACGTCCTATTATGAGAAATACCCGATGATGTCTCCTCAAATTCTGAATCAATACATTTGTCAAGGCCACGATTTCTACCAGAATCCTAGCCAACAACCCAACTTTTCCTGGCAACCTGGTGCCAGTCAAACTCTAGGTCCCTTTTTCCATGGTTATCAACAACAACCAAAACTACCTTTCTTGGCAACCTTACATTTGCCAGACTTGACAAGGTTGTTGAATGACCCCATCCGTCATGATCCACATTAGCCCCCTATGCCGACGAAATTGCCTTCAGACATACCAAAGTTTGAATCCAAGCCTAATGAAGATCTAGGGGATCATGTGACCACCTTCCATCTTTGGTGCTAATCTAATTCATTGAAAGACGACTCCGTACAATTGCGATTGTTTCAACGCACTCTCATAGGGAGTGCTGCAAAATGGTACATCGAGCTCGACCGCTCGAGATATTCTTCCTTCGAAGAATTCTCAATGGCGTTCCTAAACCATTTCCAATTACCTGTGAGATACGACGCCAAGAAATAATTTCCGACCAATTTTGAACAGACAAAAGCAGACCATA
This sequence comes from Picea mariana, assembly GCA_032191745.1. Lineage (NCBI taxonomy): Eukaryota > Viridiplantae > Streptophyta > Pinopsida > Pinales > Pinaceae > Picea > Picea mariana. Next base: position 22,760 of record JASDQU011102054.1, on the reverse strand, counting down.
TCTCTGATCACATCCAAGAATGGAGACGCCGAAAGAGTTTGATTAAGGTACCAGTCCCACCAGTATTCTTTCTTGAGTGGTTCCTTAAGCATTTGGTCCCACAACTATGCAAATATGTCGCGACGTCGGGAGTGTTTTTCGAAGAAGATGCCATCACGAGAGCTCAACAACTTGAGCTAATTTATTCTCAGTCTGGTTTACTGTACGATATTTTGCCGGATGCACCATGATCCATACTTGATAAAACCAAATAGAGAGCTGGACCACATGCCGATGGTATTGTAGGTTCAACACAAACAAAGACCGCTGAACAACTGAAAAAACAATTGCAACAATTGTCTATACAACACACAGCGGCCAACCAAACTATTGTTTCGGCTTCTCCCCCTACCCAATCCTCAGATGTACACAATTTACAATCGACAAATCCGAAGGCCACCCAATAGCTCGATGGAAAGAAAAAACAACGTAAGAAGGGTAAGGGGGATAAGAAACCCACTAATAATGCTGGCGAGGGCAACACCGAGAAACAGAAGGTGAAGTATCCGTGTAACCTGTGCACGAAAGAACACCCGACCCACCAGTGCCCTCGACTTGTAAAGGCCCAAAAGTCTGTGTCACAACAACAACCTGCTTTGTTAACGAATCCATTTCAACATGGGAAAAACCTAACCCGAGCCTCTACAAGCGCGAAAGGGGGCAGTCAAGGACCCTCTCTGTCTTCGAACAATCCTGCATCCACGAATGTGTATATGATGAAAGGTGATGCTTTTATATCGACTAAAGTGCATGACTACAGTAAGAAAAACACCTCTGAGAAAGGTAAAGAAGCTGAAATCCCATCTCTTCCTCTCCAGATCGAGAAGACCTTGGGAAAAACAATAACACACATCCCAAAAGGTGTGTTCAAGAAATCTTCTCACAACCCAAATGCAAGGGCCGCCCAGAACTATTCTTTGGTGGAGGATTTGTCTCAAACCCCTTGTGCGATGTTCGCTTTGGAGGTCCTCCAAAGCTGCCCTTCCCAGAGGAAAGCTTTGTTAGCCACTTTAGGATCTGTCGAGACTTGTAATCCGGGTACAATCATGCTAGATACAACCGACTTAAAACCTTGTCTCCCTTACCACGTAGCATTTCAGATAGTAGTGGCTTACCCCATGAAAATGTTTACTCGGAACATTTTCCGCACGGTGGTTGATGAGGGACCTCGACATGCGTCATGTCGTTGGCATGTTGGAAGGCCATTGGCCAGCCCATTTTTTCTCCATCACCTACTCTTCTTACTGCTTTCGACGGTCGTTCATTCTGACCACATGGCATCATCCCCTCTTTCCCCGTGCAGTTAGGAGGGAAGACCGTGTGCGTCGAGGTAGAAGTAGTCGACGCATCCCTCGACTACAATCTCTTGTTAGGTAGGATTTGGACCTATGCCATGCAAGCAGTGGTTTCTACAGTTTTTCGGGTCTTGTTGTTTCCACATGAGGGCCAGATCATGACCATTGATCAATTGTCCTTCTCCCAACCTGACCCTTCATTGGGGGCATACGTGGTCCCAATGATTGATAATCCTCAATCGAGTGTCGTCAAAGTAGGGGTTGGTTTGTGCCCACCTTTGATGGGTACTTTCGATTACCCGCCTCCTCAAGATAATGTCAAGTTCATATTAGGCCACCATAAGGTTGATATTTTCCAAGTTTTGTTGTTTTGCATGACTTACTTCAATGATCCGTGGATTCTTCCTTCCCCATCGGCCGCGATGGAAGGGACAGGGCACCATGGTATGTCCATGCCCTTGTCCGCGACAGAAACAATGTACTCTTTAGTCCAACAAGCTTTAGCTGACACTGATCCAAATCCTGCACAAGAGTTATATCTGATTCCAGAGCCTATTTGGGCTCAAGGTTCCCTCACTGATACCGATTCGTTATACTTAGTCTTGCCCTCAGACAAAGCAATCATTGAAGCAATGACTAGTCCGGACAAACCCTGGGATGATCTCCATCACAGATCATACTTCCTCCCAGAGTTAAGCATAATTGAAGTAGGGGAATTCACCTTGACTATGACTGGAGATAAGTCTTGTCCTATCAATCCCTTGGCTACACATGAGGTTTATGCCGAGAGTACTATGGAAACTATTGCTGAAATTATACCGATTAATATCTATAGAACCCCTGGCATCGTGGAGAATGTTTTCATTGGAGCTGATTGTTCCCTCGAAGAGATTCAAATCTACACAGACTTATTTAAAGAATTCCGCAATGTTTTTTCCTGGTCTTACGAGAAAATGATAGGAATTGATACAAAAATAGTCGAACATGAAATCACAACTTATCCTGATGGCAAGCCAGTTCGGTAGAAGTTTCATCCAGTTAATCCAAGGAAAGCAACAACTATTAAGGTTGAAGTAGATAAACTGCTCAAAGCAGGTTTTATCTATCCTGTCCATTTGACCCAATGGGTGTCAAATCCTGTGCCGGTCAACAAGAAACAAGGCACGATTCACGTATGTATGGATTTTCATGATTTGAACAAAGCCTGTCCAAAAGATAATTTTCCCACACCATTAATTGACCAGATAGTTGATGAATGCACCAATTGTGAGGCTTTTTCTTTCATGGATGGTTTTTCAGGATATAATCAGATACAGATCAAACCCGAAGACCAGCACAAAGTAGCTTTCATCTGTCCATAGGATACATTTGCCTATCCTAAGATGCCTTTTGGTCTCAAAAATGTTGAATCTACCTTCCAGTGGGCCATGTATTTTTCTTTCCATGATCTCAAGCATATAGTCGAAGCCTATTTATATGATTTAGAATCATGATCTTGTAAGAGAACGGATCATCCCACACACCTCCAACTTATCTTTGAGCGATGTCACTACTTCCAAATTCGCTTGAATCCAAACAAATGCAACTTTTGCGTAACGTCCGAACGATTGCTAGGTTTCATAGTCTCAACAATAGGGATCATGGTCGATCCGCTCAAGGTGGAGGCAATACTTCATTTGCCTCCCCCGCGTACAATCCTTCAACTTCAAAGTTTACAAGGAAAAGCGAACTTTTTGAGGTGTTTCATAGCCAAATATGCCGAGGTCACAAAGGGATTTATGCATTTGTTAAAGAAAGACGTCCCTTTTCATTGGGACGAATCTGCTCAACACTCTTTCAATGCATTGAAAAATTCCCCCACGACTGCCCCTCTGCTCCGGCCACCTAATTATAACAAAGATTTCTTATTGTACTTGGTTGCGACATATTCGACTATCGGTATGGTATTAGTTTAGGAGGATGAATTCCTCTTAGAATATGTGAATTATTACCTGAGCCAAGGCCTGGTTGGACCGGAACTCAATTATTCCCATATTGAAAAACCGACGTTGGCAACCGTTCATGCTGTTCAACGGTTCCGTCATTATATTTTGTTTCGCAAGACCACCGTCATGTCCTTGTGAATCCATTTCAATATGTATTAACATGACACGTCATTGGCGGGAATATTAGTAGATGGATAGTTGTCCTCTAGGAATTTGACTTAGATTTTGTTTCAGCGAAATCCAAAAATTCACTGGTATTTGCGGAGCTCATCTCGGAACTTCCGGTTGAATCCGGTGAAGTTATGCCCGAAGAGTTGCCTATTAGAGAAAATATATTTTTGATCGCATCTTCGGATCCATGGTATGGAGATATACTTGTATATCTCCATACTTTGAAGTGCCCTGCCTCTACTTCTCGCGATGAGCATCACCGTATATTCCATCAGGCTAAGAACTATCTCATACTCGACGACACTTTGTGACATCGAGGTATAGATTGCATCCTTCACCGATGTCTCACTCATGAAGAAACAATTATCGTGCTTAACGACTGCCATACTGGAGCATGTGGTAGTCATTTGTCTAGGTTGGAAACAACCCAAAAGATTTTACGAGCTGATTACTTTTGGCCAACGTTAATCAAAGATTGTATCGAATCGGTCAAGAAGTGCCACCCATGTCAAATCTTCTCTCGGAAGATGAGGGCACATCCCGCTCCCATGTTTCCTGTCATCACAGTTGGTCCCTTCACCACGTGGGGGATTGATTACACTACATGCAACCCTCCTTCAGTAAGGGGGCATCATTATATCATTATAGCCGTAGACTACTTCACGTAGTGGGTCGAAGATATGCCAACGTTTAAAGATGATGAGAGACTACAACTCTCTTTTTGTTCAACCAGATAATCACAAGGTTCGGCGTCCCGAGAGAGATTGTCACTGACCATGGTAGTCACTTTCAGAACCAAATGATGACCGAATTAACAACAAATCTTGGGTTGCGGCAGGAACATTCGTCACCCTACTACCCCCAAATGAATGGTTAGGTGGAAGCTGTAAATAAATCTCTTGAGACCATCCTACAACAAACGATCAATTCGGTCAAGTCAAATTGGCATTTGATGTTATACTCGACATTATGGGCTTACCGAACATCTGTTAAGACTACAACTAGTTTCTCACCTTTTCAACTCGTTTACGGGATGGAAGCAGTCTTTCCTATAGAATGTCAGATCTCGTCCCTAAAGTTGGCAGTACAGTTATTGCTAGACACTTATCCACTTGAAGAGCAGTTATTATACCTTAAGCATCTCAATGAGCAGCGTCATGATGCGACCCTGGCCAACGAGGCTCACAAAAAAAAAGTCAAGTGTTAGTATGATCGGTCCATTCATCCTCGGATTTTATCTGAAGGCGACCTTGTCTTGGTCTATGACCAGGATAAGGACCCCCTGAGGGCAGGCAAATTCAAACCCATGTGGTTTAGACCTTTCATTGTAAAAGAGGTTCTAAAAAATGGTGCTTATTGTTTGGTAGACTTTGAGGGAAAGGCTTTGGAGGAGCCTAGAAATGGGCTCTACCTCAATAAGTATTACTCATAGGTAGGTCACCTTGGGTAACTTTTTGTAACATATGTATAGTTCATGTATATTTTGCATGTTTTAGTTTTTACCCCCTTTTTGGTTTTATGGACGTGTCAAGTTGATGTCATCTTTTTCACTGTGGAAGATGTCAAGTGAATCAGAGGTGTTTATTGGGTTTACGGACGACGCCAACCGACACACTCGAAGGCTTTCTTCCACTGCTTGGGTAATCTACACACCTCAAGGCTAGTTGTTATCTTCAGGAGGTATCTGTTTAGGTGAAACCACAAACAATGTTGCTGAATACAATGCAGTTATAGAATTGTTGCGTGACACGTTGTTGCATGGTATTTCTCGCCTCCGGGTATATTTAGACACTCAACTGGTTATTTCTCGCCTCCGGGTACAGCCTCTGGCCAGGGAAGTCGCCTGTTCCTAGCATAGTTCATTGGTCGCACTGGCCCCACATATGCACATGATAGACACATATCTGTTAGATACTCGAGTATATAAAAAAATGATAATTAAAAAAAAAGAAGAGACAAAAACAAGCTTACCCATCTCTCCTCGCTCCTTTCCGGGAGGTACCGGTATCTTAGGATCTCTTGAGAAGTCAATCCCAGCATAAGGGTAATCCTCTATGACTGGGATCTGTCGCGACAACCAAGCAAAAATGTCGTCATCAAAGGACTCATTGTTCCTTCCTCCCCCATGTCGTGGCAGCAACACCGCCCATCTGCATATCGCGGGAAGAGAGGCTTGATGCCCTCGTACCACCTCTCGAGGGATGAAACTGGGAACTCTTTCAAAGAAAAAAGAGTAGAGAATTGTTCCAAACCCAAAGTTCCTCTGAGTCTGCAACCGACAGTCTGTTAGCTGCCTCTTCATGCAATCCGGTAATGTGGTGCTCCAATAAAAAATATGTGCATTTAAGCACTGAACTGCACATTTCATATGTGCATAGGACGTCTGATGCAAATCCACAGACCCAATAATCCGCCCAATGAGCAACACGATCACCTGTAGTGCTAAGTCTGAGATATTGCTTATCGGCACTTGCGAGCTCGTCCGGTCTGTACCTGCCTCACAATGGAGTCCAATCAACTCCGATATATTGTGAGGCCCAGAGGGAAACATACAGAAATTGACTGGTTCCCCTCTCCTGGAGAGGCCAGTCAGAAAGTATATATCCTCTGTCATTGGAACCAACGACTGCCCCTCTAGAATAAAGGCATCTGCGTCAGGATGCCAATAGTTAACCAAGGCATTCAGTAGCCTAGGTTGTGCTCACATGAAAGGACACATAATTTTTTTTAACAATCCATGTTGCATTAACGTAGCAACAACATTAGGTTTTTCCCCAACCAACGCACTAATATCCTCATGCTCTCTTTCTCTCCAGTGCACATACATCCTGCACATGGGCAAAGTTTAGGAGGGTTAACTCTTGTTTTTTTAATTTTTTTTGCACTAAATGGAGGGTCCACGTGCGCTGTTGTGATGATAGTCGTGTGTACACACGGTCTTCCATAATAAAGAGCGAGTGTACATGCGGGATGTCATAGGACATCCCGCGTGGACGTAGGGCCAACCTTTTGAAGGTCGACGCCCCCCCAAAAAATGAAACTAAATGCACAAATAAAGATTTAGATTGCAAGATGAGGTAGTTTATACTTACTTGGTCCAAGCGGATGGTTGTTTCGTCCACCAAGTCTCCCGGAATCAATTCTTTTCACAAAGGGGAAGTTTTGGATTTTAGTCAATTTCTAAATTAACAATGGTGATAATGAGCTGCCAGCTTCTATTTATAGAGGTTTTGGCCTCTTTTTGTCAATTTCGGACCCTTTTGTCATTTTTTCTATACTAAAAATCATTTAAGATGGTTCAAGAGTCTTCTTTGGATGGTCATGGGAAGTATTACTTTGGGTATTGGGATTTTTTTTAAGATTTGGGGCATTTTGATGGTCCTTTGGTAAAAAGTCATTTTTTCCAACTTGTTGCATTTAAGTTAGGATTCCACCTCCACTTTTTTCATCTCGTTGTCTTTTCCGCTTTTCCATAGGATCGATCCCACCAAGTGGCGACACGAAACCATTATTTCTGCTTTAGAAGTGTCATAATTTGGTGGTAGAGCTTACCGTAACATGGATGCCCTAGGTAGATCCTGGTTGCATTATGGTGTCCATGCTATCACTAATGACTATAGGCTCGGGAGTCCCTTTTAGTTTTTCCTGATTACGAGTTTGAGCCTCATTTGCATGATTCCTTATCACTCTTGACCTCACCCTCAGGACTCCCAAAAACATAACGTGTCTTCTTTTAAACCCTTTTTAGACCCTCTAAACATGAAAAGATTGCCGAGCGATCTTGTGGCCTTTCACGCTTGTTAAACTGAAATTTGAAGTCACGTCTATCCGACGGTAGTTTACCCATTTTTCGGTCCGGATGGTCAACTGTACGAACAAAGTTATACTTCAGAGGCCTCAGATCTCTAGAAGAGTATTCTCAGATATAATTTTAACCCTTTTTCGGGCCTGAGAGACTAAATGTATGAAAAAGGAACCCCCACAGAGTCCATAATTAAGCCCTTTTCAGACTCCCTAAAATTGAAAATATTGTCGAGTGACCTTATTCTTTCACACTCGTGAAGCCGGTCCAAAAGAACATTCCTGACGGAGTCCATAGTTAATCTTTTTTCAGACTCCTTAAAAATGAAAAAATTGCCCAGTGATCTTGTCTTTATCACACTCGTTAAAATGGTTTTGAATAGATGTCTTTTCGGTGCTAATCTACCCCTTTTTTTGAACCGACTAGACTACCTTCGAAAATGGTACCACTGTGGAGTCTCCTTTTATGTTCTTTCAAACTCTCTAAACATGAAAAGCGACCGAGATTACCTTCTCTGGGCTCGTTAAACATACATCGAAGGACGTTACCATTGTGTCTCTTATTAATCACATTTGCATACCCATGTCTTTGGCCTAATGTTGGCTCCATGTTGCTCTCAACCGAACTATCTGAAACATGCCTTATATGCAAGCCCTGTAGCACTTTTCCTTTGCGTCTTGACACCTTTGGCCCCAGGAGGGATTTTTCCTGAGTATCCTTGCTTTGAACATCAATCTTGTCCTTGCGCCTTGAACTCGTATGTTTGCGACACTCATTCCTCCTTTGTAACGTAGCATTATTTTATTCTTTTTCCAAAATTATTGAAAAAGACAAAAAAATCAAATATACCCCAAAAAGAGGAAGGGAAAAGTATTTTCTTTGTATTGGCAGCACAATTAGTCGCCCTTGGATAAAGCACATCCTTTCGTTTGTTCGTCAAGCCCTGGTATTTAATATGACCTTAGGAACCTGTTCCCGCTACATTGAGCTGTGTCGTCCTCCGTTTGGTTATTCTTCTAAACATCTGGACAGTTTGCGTTGCCTCCTGCCTTGTGAACTTATGTTAATGCCATGCTCCCCGAGTCTCATCATTTGTCGTGTTATTGTCCAAGGGAATTTTTTACCAAGCCTGAGTCGGCTCCTTTGCAGTTTGTCTCTTTCCCTCATGCCTGACCATCCTCAAAGTCCAATCAAGTCTTTGTTCGAAATCAATGAAGCCTTCAGTCTGACCATCAAAATCCTCTAGTCCATGCCCAACGAGCCATTGAAGACCTCTGGGTAGTGAAGTCGTACACTCATATTACACTCCTACTCGAGTTTTGAATATTTTGAAGTTGTTGCTCAAGCTCTGAAGGCCTCATCTCCATCCATCAGGCCTTATCAACTTCTAGAAGATGGATACTATACATGTAGATCTTTTTGATTTCGAGATGTAGCTCCATTGTGTATTGCTCGCAGCTACACTTTATATAGTTATATGACATGGATCTACAGTGTATTTGCTTGGTAGCCATGATTTCATTTCATCCCGATCATGGGTATGCCCGTCTCGGTGAGACAATTGTTATTTTGCAGATGGCACCTCCTGATTTCTGGTCCTTGGGCTCACTTATTTGGAACGTTGGTAAAGATTGATAATGTATTTTGGCCATCAGATGCTCTTCTAACCTCACACATTAGGGGGCATCTATTATAACCCTATTTTGCACCAGATATGCTTACCTGGCATCAGGCCATCTCATATTCCTTCTTTGCCAAAACACTACTGAACAACTCTTCTTAAAAACCTCCTTTATAAAGGCCCATGCACCCTGCTCCATTACTACATGCATGTACATGCTAGCTGCCCCAATGTAGCCCACGTGTACCTACAAAAGCATGGAAAAATGAAAGTTGTTGACGAAACACACAACTTTGGGTAAGTTAACTAAACCTTTCGTCCATGCATGGTCGGTCATTCGACCAAATGCCTAGCTCCTTCTAGCCTATAAAAGAAGGGGTAGGGGTCCCATTTGAAAGGAGGAAAATCATAGTAAAGAAACTATAACCAATTGAGCATTCCCCTTGTCCCAACCTTTAGCCATCCTTGTGCAAAGAGAAGTATAGAGCAAAGCAGCTGGAGGACAATTGAAGAGGAGCCCATGACCAGTTTCGAGGAGTAGTGTTGATCACATATTGTAAGTTTACTCTTGTGAAGATTAATACAAAAAGGAATACTTTTCCCATCCCACCATATCGTGTGTTCAAGTTGAATATTTTTTTTATGAGATTGTCACAATTAACCCAACAATTAGTATATGAAATGCATGTTCGCAGCTCTCTGTTTGTTCATGTGTGAATGCAGGTCTGCTTTGGGAGGAGGCTTGCAATCATCAATCAAAGAGCGAGTGAAAGCAAAGGGATCAACATCAAACGAAGGACTTAAGGTAGAGTTATCAAATCTTGTTTACACCTTTGTATTGCATGATTGTGGGGTTTTGTGTTGGGAGAATAGGAGAAAGTAGAGGCCTTTGAAATGGTCATTTTCTGCATGCATGATTAGAGCCCTTAAATGATAAGTCCATAGGAGGGATTCCCACCCACAACACATCTTCATGACAAAAATAATCCCGACTTTACTTCTGATAAACACCAAAAGAAAAACATTAGAAATTGAAAACTCAACAGAACAAAGCAAAAGAAAACAGTGAAACAAAAAACAATATATATAGTAGCTACTTCAATACATCATTTATCGATTAAGTTGGTTCCACATAATGTTTCAAGTGGGAACCATTGGTACTGTAAGAGAATAATCGATCTTCCAAATCCTTCAAAAGGTAAGAGTTTTCACCTAGGACAAAAGCGATTTTGAAAGGACCTTGTCATAATTTCTAGAACTTAGAATGTATTCCTCTCTCAGCATGAGCCGAGTCCCAAAGTAGGAATTTCTCATCAATCTTAAATTCAACAACTTTTTCTCTTCTGTTAATTTTTTTTTTTCATAGTTTGTTGCCTTCTCTTTATGTTTTCTAAGGAAAAATTCCTTTGTTCTTCCAAGGCTAACAACGCATTTATCCTTTGGGGAACATTGGGAGAATTTAATTCTTCAATCTGTAGCATTAGTCATAAGGATGAAAGCTCCATCTCAGTAGTAAGAATAGCCTCTTGATGATATGTGAGATGGAAGGGAGTACAACTTGTGCTTGACTTGGTGGTAGTGCGATCTTCCCAGAGAGAATAAGTGAGAAGTGTGTGCCACTGGCGAGGTTTATCCTCTATGGTCCTTTTGATGATCCTAACCAGGTTTTTATTAGTAGACTCAACTTTCCCATTCCCTTGGGGGTAATAGGTTGATGAAGTGAAAATTTTGACCCCTAACATAACCAAAAATTGAGTTAACTTTGTAGAAAAGAAGGTTGGGCCATTATCCATAATGATCTCTAATGGAATACCAAATCTAGAAAAGATATTAGTTTCTAGGAAAGAAATTACCTGCTCATCATGTGCATGCTTAAGAGGGACAACTTCAGTCCAGTTAGTAAAGTAGTCCGTAGCTGTCAAAATAAAAATATGTCCTGCGGAAGACGGAGGACTAATAGGACCAATAAATTCTAGGCCCCATTTAGAGAAAGGGAAATCCGGAAGGACAGGTTGTAAAGGCATAGCATAAAGACATTCTTTTCCAACGAATTTTTGGCATTTATCACAAGATCTTGTGAATTTGTAGGAATCTATAAATATGGAAGGCCAATAGTAGCCATTTCTTATAATTTTAAAGGCAGTAGCTTTAGCAGAAAAATGGCCACCAATGTGAATGACAAAAACTGATGATCCATGAACTTCCTGTAACAATTTCTATGCTTCTTCATCATTCACACATCGAATTAATAAACCTTCAATAAACCTTCTAAACAAGAAGTCTCCCAAAATGATATACCTAGAAGATTTGAGGCAAATTCTCCTTCTCTGGTGAGGATCCAAGTTATCTGGGCATTTTTTATGATGCAAGTAATACACCAAATCTTTGTACCAAGGGTGTTCAACGATAGAAAGATTTTTCTTTTCAATATAGAACATAGCAGAAAGAGGGTTATCCGTATCATCAAGTTCTTCACTTGGTTCAGGGTGCTGAGCTAAGTGAAGGGATAAGTCTCGTCCCTTGATCGTTTTTGAAGTCATGATGGTTAAATCATGCTCCTGAATTTTGGAAAGCCAATGTGCAATTTTTCCTGAAAGATAGGTTTGAGAGAGAAGAAACTTGACAGTAGGCAAAGGGACTCTTACCTGCGTATGCTTGCCTAAAATAAAGTGGCAAATTTTTTCTATAGCCTTAACAAGAGAAAAAGCATGTTTTTCAATATAAGAGTATTTGATTTCATCATCTGATAAACTTTGGCTCATGTATGCTACATGCTTTTCGTTGTTTTGGTCGTCATTCTGTAAGAGGATAACAAAAATTGCTTCCTCTGTGGCATTGGTATATACGATGAACTCCTTCTCAAAATCTGGTTTCTCCAAAATCGGTGCGGAGATGATTGCTTTCTTAATCCTAAGGAAATATTTTTTGATGTCATATGTCCAAGAGAAAGAATGATCTTGCTTCAAAAGATTATGATTTGGTTTAACCATGACAACAAAATATGGAAAAACCTACGGACGAAATTGATAATGCCCATAAAAGCTTGGACTTCTTTCTTGGAGGTGGGAGAAAGGAGATTTAGAATAACAACAATCCTTTTAGGGTCAATGCTTATTCCTGAATCAGAAAAAATATGACCAAGGATATTTCCTTTAGTGACACTGAAAATAGACTTGGAAGGATTTAAAGAAATACCAAATTTTCTGCAATGCATGAGAAATTTTCTAAGATGACCAAAATGATCCAATCGGTTCTTTGAATAGATAGTCAAGTCATCGAGATAAACTTGAATAATTTTACTGATCGGATCATCAAAATCTATTTGCATAGCTCTTTGAAAAGTGGCACCTGCATTAGATAAGACAAAAGGCATACATTCATAAGAAAATGTGCCCCAACGAGTAGTAAATGTGGTTTTATATCTACCAATCATTTTTACCTTGATTTGATAATATCCATAAAAGCCATCAAGTAAGGACATCATTTGTGACCCTGCAACTTGTTGTAAAATCATTTCCATATTAGGGAGAGGAAAACGTTTTTTGACACTCTCTCTATTTAATGGACGGAAATCAACGCATAATTTGATTTGACCTGTTTT
>JASDQU011102053.1:17775-30589 GCA_032191745.1 Picea mariana | reverse complement strand
ATACTTGGCCTTGGATGTTGCGTGTTATTAGTTAATATAGCACTGTTTTTCTCTCGCCTGCCGATGAAGAATAAATTCTGCTAATTATCGACATGCCTTTTCTATATCGTATATATAATTACATACAGCTACTTTTGCTATTTTGCAAATCTCTTGTATTTACCTCACCAAGTTCCGTGTAAAAAGCCTTCGAAAAACGACTGCAGGGTTCAATATATATTTTTTTGCTTCAAAAGTAGGGCTATTATAACGAATATTTTATTTTAAATAATAAAAATAAAATAATAATCGAAGGTAATACTGGTAATTACGATATCATTAACGACTCTGACCACTAAATTATTAATTAATTTCTATAATGAAAACAACGTCCTCATCTTCATAACACTTTAATGGTTAATTACTAATTAATTTCTATGTTCAAAACATCGCCATCACCTTTGCACGCACATTAAGACTCTCTGAGTGGACAATTCAATCAGCACTTAGTTACTAATTAATTTCTATGCTAAAAACATCGCCATCATCTTTCGGCGCACATTAACACTTTTTGAATGGACAATTCAATATTACGCTGCCATATAAATGATTATTAACAATATAATCATTATAATATAATAATAATAATAATTTATTTTTAAGGTCATTGTCGAGCCACACCAAATTGGTGTATGAGACCTCCTTGTTTGTGGGATAAGGGACTCGTCTCCGTCCCCTTTCTAAATTTGAATTTGTGATCTCTTAACATTTCAAAGACAATAATGATTAACAATATAATCATTTTATCATTTCAACAAACAATAATGATTAACAATATAATCAGAGAGATTAAATTTACCAATCATTCTCTCTCCCTATATAAATAGTCCAAAATATGTAAATATATTATATTTGACATGCCAAAATGACTAACGTCAATTTACAAAAAGAACCATTGATAAAACAAAAAAACCAAGAAACCAAAGACTTCCCCAGATATTAGCTATATCATATATAAAGTCGCAATGTAAGTGGGGGGGCCTCTTGACCATCCCGCCATTTGTTCAAGTGGATCCTCCCTTCTGAAACCTGGAGGGTTTTTTTTGATATTGTGTCGGCTTCCACATTCTCTTCCCTATATATATGTTCAAATCTAATAACTTTGTAGAGTGTAATGAGAATCCTTTCTTTTCCATCCATCCCATGAGTGAAGTAACATGAAGATTACACTTATGATTTAACCAATCCACCACTATCTTTGAATCCCCTAATACCTAAAGTTGGTCAATACCAAGTCTGTGTGCTAATGATAAAATTTCCCACACATCAAGGAGTTCTGCCGTGGTATTAGTTCCCATCCTGCAGTTTAATGTCCACCTGTAGAAAGTGTTCCTCCCAGTCCTTATGATACCTGCAGCTCCACAAAGTGTGCCATTATGTTGCGCAACACCATCAAACCAACAAATATTATGCATGGAGAGATCAAGAGTTTTTTTTTCCTTTTGGGAAAATGGGAGAGAGGAATTCGAACACTAGTGGCATCCAACATGCCTTAGATCTAGTAAACAACTCCCTAATTAGTGGCTGTATGGGATTCAAAAATACATTTGTTTCTAGCCAACCATATAAACCAACAAGTCAATGCAGGAAGAGTACTCCGGGATTTCTCCACTTTAAGCCAATTTTCGTAACACCGAGTTAAGGAGCTACCTCTTCATTTTGTAGTAAATTTGAAAACTGTAGACAGAGAAGACCAAACTTTTTGTGAGAAGGTACAACTTACAAAAATATGTGAGATTACCTCCTCATCCCTAAAACACAAAGAACATACACTCGGTCCTTCCCAACCATGTTTTCTCAGATTTTCCCAGGAAAGAATTTTATTCTCCAGCGCCAGCCATAAGAAATTTTTTATCTTATGTGCCAAATCCCAAGTCCAAAAATTTCTTCGCCATCTTGTAATATGAGTCAACCAATATTCCTTTGCCCAAGTATTGTAAACGTTTTTAATAGTGATAACACTCGAATAATCACCCCCTGTCCAAATGAGTGAGTCCTCTTTAGAATGAAGTTGTATCCCCGAAAGAATGAGTGCCTTACAGTAAGAAAACCATTCCACTGCCAGATTTCCCGTGAGCTCTAAGTCGGCACTAGATTTCCATTGATTGGTTACAAAACCCAAGGAGGCTTGTGCGAAAGCTTGATAAAGATAATAGATGTTTCTCCCCTTAAGAGCCTCACATAATTCTGGAGATAATAATGAAGGAAGGCCTATCCCCAAGATCTTATCCAGACCAATTAAGATCAAAGATCCATTCCTAGGATTCCAACTAATACACCGGGTGATAATAGGTAAAGATTTTAGAAATTTTTTCCATATCTGCAAAGCTGCAGATTGGAGAGGCGAAATCGATCGAAGCCAGGTTGCCACAGAAGAATGCAAGAGATATTTATCCTTGAACACTTATTGCCAAATGATTTTCTTAAACAAAACTCAGCATAAAGAGTTTGTTGCCAGAGCATGGTTAAAAAGGAAGAGATTCCAAAGACCTCGTCCACCCAGGTGTTTCGGCTTTGCTATCGTCTCCCAGCTACAAAGATGTATTCCTTGTGTCTTTCCACCCCCCGACCAGAGGAAATAAAAGATAAGCATACATATCTTAGTGAGGACAAAGGCTAGAACCGCCACCAGGGCCATCCAGTAGATGACTTGAGTTTCAAGAACCGATTTTGCAAGTGTAAATCTTCCACCAAGAGTCAGCCATCGATTGCACCATTGGTTGATCCTTTTTTCGAATTTTACAATAATCCATCTCCTGTATTCAAAGGATATCTTTTCCTCTTTTAGAAAGTAACCTAAGTAATGAAACCCCATAAACATCTCCACAAAATTAAAAGAAAACAAAGTCTTGAACTGTTCCAGAATTACTCCATGTATCCCAGAGAAATGAAAAGTCGATTTATGCGGACTAATTTTTAATCCTGAAGCACAACAGAACTGGTCCAGTAATGATTTTATCACCTGCCATTCATCCAGAGAAGCCTTAAACATGATAAGAACATCATAAAAAAAAATAAGATGAAGAATTTTAATAATTTTGGAAACCTTAATGCCTGTTAAATTGCCTTCCGCTTGTCCCTTTTTTAATAGGAGGCTAATACTTTTCATAACAAGAATGAAGAGAAAAGGCGAGAGAGGACATCCTTGGTGCACTCCCTGTTCACTCGTGAAATAAGGAGAGGCCTCCCCATTGATCAGAACCGGAAATGAGGAGCTAACCACACAACTCATGATCCAATTTATAGGCTGAACACTGAAACCTGTCTAAACAAGTATCATACGAAGGAAATCCAAATTGACACAGTCATAAGCTTTCCTAAGATCCAACTTGAGTACCAAGGAATTTTGTTTCCTAACTTTAATACTATGTATCTTGCGCTATACCAATGGCGTCTAGTATTTGTCTTCCCTTTAAGAACCCAAGTTGTTCACATGAAAGCTCCCTCGAAAGTATAGGTTTTATCCTGTTAGCAATAATCTTATAAATCACCTTGTAGCATAGATTGCAAAGCCCAATTGGTCTATAACCCCCAAATTTATGAGTATTATTCTCCTTTGGGATTAGTGCCAATAAAGTAGAATTTAAGGAGCTTTTGATCCTCCCTCTATTCCTTGTGTCTTCAACTAAGTCCACCAGGTCATCACCCACTATATCAAATAATTTCAAATAAAACTCAACTGTCCATCTGTCCGGACCTGGACTTTTGTCAACTTCGAAGAGTTTCAAAATATCCAATATTTCTTGTTTAGTGACTGGTCTATCAAGGAGAATAGAATCCTCAATAGAAATAAAACGAGGAAACATTTGACCAAGATTTAATTGATCCGCAAGAGAGATGTGGGGATCCTTAGTAAATAACTGTTTGAAAAATCTGTTTGCCTCAGTCTTAAGAGCTTCTTGACCTCTGTGTTCCTGCCCTAGATCATCCCATATCTCCCAGAGATGTTTATGATTTCTCTTCACGTTAGCAAATTTATGAAAGTACTTAGTATTCCGGTCGGCACTTTTTAACCAAACTGCATGGCTTCTTTGACGCCAATGTTCTTCCTCGATGAGAAGGAGGTGGTTGCGTTCAGTCTCTAGAGACTTCAATCTGCAATCATTTCTAGGATAAAGCCCAGATATAGGTAAATTTGTTAGAGTGGCCGTGATATCCTCTTCAAGAGAGGATAATATTTTTTTTTGTTCAGACTGTCTGATCCGTGCCCATGTTTTGATCCGAGCTTTCAAAACTTTCAGCTTCCAAAAAAACCTGATTTGAACGTCAGTTTCCACTAAAAAATTAGGGTCCCGCCAAACTTTATAAACAATAGGCACAAAGTCCACCTCATTCAACCAAGAAGGATTTAATTTAAAAGGATAGGTTAGTGGAAAAGGTTGAAAGTCGAGTTGAATTGCCACTGGTGCATGATCCGATACAAATGGGATATCCACCCAAGACCATAACCTTCCCACATTATTTAGTAATATTTCTGAGACAATATCTCTATCCAGACGCTTTGATATATTGTCCCTTCCACTTCTACCATTCCTCCAGGTAGGAACAATCTTGGTCGGTAACTTGTCGATCAAGTGATGATCTAACAACATACTCTTAAAATAAGCAACAAGTTTTTCCAACTATGCTGTCGCACCCCAAACTTCATCAACTCCTAATGTAAAATTTAATTCACCTGCAAGAATCAGATTCTTAGAGTTTAGTATACCCCCCAGAGCCACCCGATCCCAAAAAATCTTTCTCTCAACACAGGGCCCATAAACATTTAAAATACAAATATCCTCTTTGTTTTCAATTGAGATTCCTTTGATAATAATACCCCCACTACACAGTGAAGGAACCAACATGAAATTATTCGGGTCCCACACATCCAGGATCCCACCCAAATTTCCAACAGAAATGAACGCACAAAAACACCAAATAGGAACAAAATTCAAGATGAAGTGACGAGACTTAACCTCATCTACAAGTGTCTTGTAATAAAATCATGACCGACTTTACTTTTTTATAAACTCTGCACATGGAGGCTTGTTTAAGGGTCCCTCCCACCCCACAAATATTTAAGGATAACAAGATCATGATCTGGTTCAGGCAAGGGCTTTCATGCCTCTAAGCGCCCCAGAGTTTGTAGCAGTAGAAGTGTTAACAACAGGTGTAGTCACCGAGAGAATAGACCGCTTTCGGGCTCTTCTCGTCTTTATCGGGAAAGTCTTAAATCCCAACTCTTTTGACCAGGCATAACTTGATCCTACTCCTCCAGAGCGGAGTTCATAAGGGTACACTAAATTGGTAGAGCTCGACAAAGGTAAGATATTATTACCTTGATAACTCGTGAGCGACACTGTGGTGTCATCCTCCCAAATAGAAGGGATTAAAGACTCCAATGTCTCCCCAAGTGAACATTCGCCTGGGTACTTCTCCCGATAACCAAAAAGTAAGTAGGGCTCAGTCCCCCCAATGTCTTCCCCCAGCCATGTGATCTCTTTTGTAGCTTGGGAATTAGGATAGCTAGCCCCCACATCAAAAAGATGATTAACATATACCGAGGGGAATACCCTAGGTTCCAAACAAGTAGAGAGGGCCCTTATCGAGTCGTAAGTTGGTTTGACTACCCCTAAAGTAAGGGAAAGGTCTCTACAGGGCATAGATCCCAACCCAAATGTCAAGTGGTACTCTGAGGACTTGGAAACAAGCAGAGAAGTTGGAGTAGGGTCATGTGGAGGGCTAGCAGACCCAATCCTAGGCTGTGTAGACGCATCCAGCGTGCACTTTTCCCAAGAAGAGAGAGTATTAAAAAGACTAGGACATTGAACTCTTAACTTACCGTTAAGTGTGTCTAAGCCCGAGTCATTCGGAGAGTCCGGGGTGACAGGGCAGGGTACTTCATGAGCAACCGAGACAAATTCTGGTGAATCAACTCTTGGCATTTTCCGAAGATGGGAATTCTCTGATTCTTCCTCCTCCTCATAGCCCTGACAAGAGTTCCTTAGGTGTCTTGTTGTTCTGCAGAGGGTACGCTGGAACGGTAACCCCAAGTAATCGAGTCTCTGTGAAAAATACTGATCCCACCATTGAATGTCCAATGTTTCCAACAGACCACCATGAATATCAACCTCCACCAAAATCCTACCTAATTTTCACTCCATCACACACAATGCTTTACCATCCACACAAATAAAGCATCCCAAAGTATTTCCAATGGACATTAACGATTTTTTATTCCAAAAATTTAACGGTAGTCCCGGAAAAATGATCCACAGGTGTCTGAAATAGAAATAGTCCTCTGCTGGATCGAAAGAGATCCTCCATCTCTTAAGCATCAAACTCCCACCATGAAAAGGCCAAATCCTACCAAGGATTTTCTCCACATCCTCCGTCGAGTGAAAGTTGAAACCGAACCATCCTTGTGGGAGGAAAAATAACTCTGGTGTATATCCTAACAAGGGTGACCAATTTGCCTCCATCCAGGTAAGAAAAAAAGTGTAGCAACGAGAAAGGTAAGAGAATATACCCACCAACGCAGTCAAAGCCAAGTTCATCGCTTCCTACTCCAGACCCAAATTATCACCCAACACCATTTTTCGCCGTGCCCGGTTAGGAAACCATGACTTCTTATGAAATTGTCGCTTAGGAAAATTCTTCCAACCTGCTGGAAAAGTCACTCCACCAACCCGAAGCTTTGAAGCATCATTTGAAACAGTGCACCCTGCAGTTTCATGGCCAAAAAACTCAGGGATCAGCCTCACTCCAAATATTATACCCGTAGAGGAGGAGGGGAATGACTCTAATGTTTTCATCGTTAACTCAGAAAAGGGTTCAAGAGATGGTGGTTGGACGGTTAAATTATTTTCAGATTCATTAAACAAACCTGTTTGTTCCCAGGCTACCTCGTCAACCGCACTCATGAGTGCTTTGATGAAAACTTCCATCATGGAGGTAGCTGGACCAAGCAGAAGAGTGCCACTTGACTGCCACTGAGGGAAGCTCAGGTTTGAAAACCGGGGAAAACCACTAACTAAAGGACGTCGTTAATGCCTGTGGTGAATACAATTAATGATCACCAGCCCGATATGACAAGCAGACATAACTCAAATCTGATAAGAGTTAAAGATAGGTAATGCCTATGGCATGTGGAGTGCACTGAGATGGTAAATTTAATAGGAAATCCCCACCAAATAGGTTCCAGGGTAAGGTTAAGCCTCCAAATTAAAATAAAACCTCCAGCCGAAGACCCAAAACTACCTTAACTAAGAAAATCCCCCAAATTTCCCATCAAATGACAACTAAAACACAAAATAAGCACACCAAAATAGAAAAACTCATTAATAGGTCCCATAATCAATTTAGCACCAAGAGAGAGATAAAATCAACAATCCTCCATAGGTATCATCAAAACTTCCCTGGTTGTAGATAGACCTCCCATATACCCCAACTAGTACCAATTCACGACCACTGTGAGTCCCCCCATCCTAGCTAACTATGTAGGGCCCCTACATAAGCTCAATTTGGTAGGCATCCTCGCCATTAGAAGCCATCAACAATAGTTGTAGGTTTTTGAAATATTTTCCTACTCCTTTCGCCATCATTTTATCTTATAAGAATATAATGTGGATTAACAATATGATCATTATATCATTTCAACAAATA
The DNA here is from genome assembly GCA_032191745.1 of Picea mariana. Taxonomy (NCBI): domain Eukaryota; kingdom Viridiplantae; phylum Streptophyta; class Pinopsida; order Pinales; family Pinaceae; genus Picea; species Picea mariana. The sequence continues at coordinate 22,903 of JASDQU011102053.1, read as the reverse complement.
ATAATGGAAAATGTTATCGATAACTTTGATATTATTATTTTTTTTCAAATGTTTAATTATTAATTAATTTTTATGATAAAAATTGTTAGGAAATGGGTACCACATACATCATGTGATCAATTATTTTAAAATATGTAATACAATGGCAGGTCATAGCCAAATATAGTGTGCATCGCATCATCGAAGGCTGAATAAACTCTTAGGCTCAATGGGAAAGGTGGAGAATCGTACTTACCTGATTAAAAAGGGTATAAGTGATTTCATGCTTGGCATTATGTCTATATATTGAATGTTTGGGTTAGAAGTATTTAAATAGATAGGTTATTGAAGGTATTCTTAAGCTACCGAATTTTTCCCCCTTAAAAAATAATTGTGTAATGCTTACATGTTTGATTAGAGTAGGAAGTGTTTTCCACACTTCTATTTTCTTTTCTTTGGTATCAAAGATTTATCACCTTAGATCCTCAGAGTTAAGGAAAATGTTTTTTGTTTTTATCTAACCTTGGTTTGAGTAGGATCTTGTGAAAAAGTAAATCTCGTTGCAAGGAAATGATCAACACATTAAAACTAGAAATTGATAAGTTGAATGGCACTAACTTTGCATCCTGGAAGCTCAAGATGGAGAATTTGCTCATAGGTTGATCCATAAATGATAGGCCTATGGCCTGCCCATTTTCTCTTTGCCACTAATCACCAACATGTATAAAAAATAATGGCTCTATCAATATCAATTACACAACAATCTATATCTTTGCATAGACCCAATTGTAAATTTATTCATTCTTTCATATGGTCACTCCATAAAACCTTTGAGATAAATCGATGGATTCCCCCTCTTCCTTTGTGTGAGGGAATTTGAATGGAATCTCCATGGTTGTCGATGTTATTACTCACTACACATCAATTTAAAGGTTGTGGAATGCACTCATATTCATACTTCATTAACCATTTAATGAAGGTTGAGTTCAATGAAATAGAATGTCAAATTTTCAAATATATTGACTCAAAAGACAAATGGGAGTTGTTGCATCAGCATGTGATCTAATGGAAATAAACAATTCATGGGTTGTATCTATGTCCCAACACTCCATCCACAAAAATATTTGTTGTATGTCGACCAACACTATGTTGAAGGTGTGATCAAGAAGCAAGCTATGGCTTGTGAGTTACACAATGAAGTTTTAATTAAGAGTTCAACAAATTGAGGTGATAGACCATTTGCATATTTGTGTCTTGGACTTATACAGGATAAGGGAAGTGCCAACACATTGCTATATAATGTAATGTACTTAGAATGTTTCACACCAACGACTTAGCAAACCAACAAAGAAGAGAATAATGCAGAATGTTCCTAATGATTACTCACATCCATGGTCAAGAAACCCACAATATAAAGCATCCAATTAATTAACAATGATCCATATTGGATCATTATATAATTTTTCATGTATCTTGGTACTTGCTAGGTGGAAAAATTGGAGGAATTAGCTTGTGGGGCCCATTTTAGCGACAAGTCTTGGTTTGAAGATTTGGTGTTGGGAAACTTCTAGAGAAATTTTGAGACATCAAAAGTAACATCCCCACTATAATCCCTGGTTTAATTAATGCATAATGTAGATATGAAATGTGGCTATGACCAAGTGATGTATTATTTTAATTATATTTCTGATTTTTAAAAATAAAATGTGATTTTAGTTGTTCAAGGACATGGAAAAAGATGGGGGATGAGTTTACCACAAGAGAAGGGAGTGATGGCACAAGGGCAGACCTAGGGTTCAACACTCAAGAGTGCACCAAAAAAACCCTAACTACCGGCCCTTTCGGCAACACCTGCGAAGCAGATGAAGTCTCACTCAAGGTAGAGGCAGGGGTGGTTGTAGGACTCAGATGTCTACAACCTTAGCTGGGACACAGATCTATGACTATAGCACTTAGCAATCATCTAGCATGGTTTATCCATCAATATTCAACCCTTACAACACTTCGCATATAGCACAGAGTATCACAGTGAGTACTTAGGTCTAAGATAATTAAGCACTTAGCCACAACAAGATAGATCAGGTTCCGTAGATCAAGCACTAAGAATCTTACATACCAGATCTAACATTCATTCCTATCTCATAAGCACAAAGCATAACTAAATCTATTTAATCAAATCAAGCACTTAGCCAAGAAGGAGATAAACACATTAGGTCGAAGCACAAAGCACAATACACAAATTTACCATGGTTCATCGCCACCCTGGGGCTACGTCCACAAGATATTCTTTTTTATTATCTCAGTCAAGCAGTTACAGCACAGAGCTTAAAAAATTCTTTCTTCGCACAGGATAGAAGATCCGTGCAGCTCACTAGATCCTTCTTCCTTGCACTTCAGCACAAAACAACTAGCGAGCTTCTTACAATCATGCACAGAGCATTTACAAGATACATCCGGTCACACAGATCTAGTTTTTGGCACTAAGCCATCAACTATACATCACATAAATGTACTACTCTCTCTCTTCTTACATTGCCTATGTATCTATTTATAGATTACAAAAATGGGCCTAAGCGTGGGTGAACCCACGGGCCGACATCCCTTTCCCGTTACATTAACCCAAAACCCTAAAGGGACCCAAAAATAGGTCTAGTTTCCCTAATTTCCGCTTCGCGTTGCGCTCCATCTTTCACAAGCTGTAGAAGTCCCAAAAATAGTCAAATGTGACCAAGTATTCTTCAAAACTTGGTCAAGGGCCAACAACCCCCCAACACTCACCTGTGACTTGTCCCGAGTCACTCTGGTCTGATCAAATCCGCCTCGAATGCCTCGAGCTTGGATCGAGCTTCTTTGACCTACTGTAGTGCGACAACCTCTTGCTTAGTGAATTCCTGGATCACTGTGTCATTGAGCGGTCCTTCCAGGAACTGTTCTACAGTGGTGACAACCTATTTGAGTTCATCTCCCTCACTTTCAAGTTCAACGAACAGTTGGCATGCCTTTTCTTGGATTGGCTGAAGTTGTTGGGAGACTTCCATCACTTTACTTTGCAGTGTATGTACCTGTTGTTGGGCTGTGTGTTGTTCTGCAAACTTCTTCATTCTTTCGACTGGGGTCAAAGTATTTATCTACGCCTGTAGTGAGTCTCCATGCTGCTTTGCTTCTTGGAGTTGTGCCTCCAATGTCTACAATTCTAGATTCTCTGCGAGGGTTTCATAAGTCTGGGCACTTCTAGTGCTTAGCTGCTTGCATTCCAAGGCAAAGGTTTTTAATCGGCCAACTACGCTTTGAGCAGTGGCCTCTCTTAGATATCTTATTTCTTGGGGGGTCTCGGGCATGATGTGGAGCTCCAGATTTGTGATGCATTGTTGGAGTTGCTGGATTACTTCTTCCAGTTGGTTCACCTGTTGTGGGAGACAGTCTTCCATCTTCACTTCTATGATTGTCACAGAGTGAAGTTCTTTGTGAACCCTTTCTTGTACTTCAAGTTTCTCTGCTAGCAATTGGTCCTTGCACTGCTATAACTGTGCCTTTTCCTTGTCCCACTTCGCTTTCAGGGAAATATTTTCCCGTTCTTCCTACTCTATTGTTCTATAAGTGCGTTCTGTGCTTGCATCAAAGCCTGGGTGGCTTGTGCTGTGTCTTCTTGAGCTCGTTGAAGGCAAGCTTTGACTTGATCAGTGATCTGGTGTAATTGAGTGGGCTCATTGCCTGTTCCCGATGTTCCACTTATCAAGGGCGTTGTAGAAACTGCTCAGCTAGACTGGAGTGCCTGCTGCACTTCTTGGAGTTCGCCCTTGATTTGGTTGAATATCTCCTCCTTATTTTCTTCTCGCTTTTCTGCGAGCTCTAGTGAAACATCATTCAGCGCAACAATTAAGAAGTCAAATTCATCCAGGGTAAGGGTAGTTTTAAGAGTGTTCCGGGTGGACCTAGATTTCTTTCGGAAGGAGGGATTTGGTGGTGTAATCTTTCTTTTCATGGAGGGATCCTCCTCCTCTCTAGGTGGAGTAACCTTGCCTCTGTTTTGCTCAACTTCTGTGCTGCCTAGTTCATGACCATCACCTCCCTGCACAGGTGATATCGAAGTAGTCTTCGTGGACATGCTAGGGACATCTTCAACTTTGTCATCCTTCTTAGTCTTGCTTGGCCTAGGTGTATCCGGCATAGATTCAGGGCTTTCCTCATCAGACATGTCTGCAGGGTCTGCTACAACAAGGAGGTCTTCCGACCATTCCCTGGTAATTTCCTCCAAGTCATCTTCTGTCAATTTGTAGTAGGATTGGAGCTGTTGTTTATGCTCATCACCGTGAACTGTAATATAGGTGAAGTGGTAGTCCATATGAATTTCATCAAAGGTCTAAACCTATGAAGTACGTTTGAGGTGATTCACGATGTAGAATTAATTGCATTCTTCAGTTGGTTGAAATAGGTGTGGAAGACAACATTGGACCGCCACTGCTTGTTCATGTTGCTGGAGTACCATAGCGTACAAAACTTCGTGGCTAGTGGTTCGAAAGGTTTGATCTCTGAAAAGTGGCTCCCTTTGGCAGTTCCCAAGCAATGAAAGTGATGAGTATGAGCAACCAACTAAAGTGGAACTTATACCCTTGGTCTTGTGCTCCTCTACAATCCAGATCTAACTGGTTTACAAGATACTGTGCCCAATTCATCTATAGTCCCTCAACACACTTCCCTGCGAGGTAAACTACAAAGCCAATCACTTGTGTTGGTCTGTTCTTATGAACTAACTTGCTCGCAATCAGCTGATAGGCAAGGTGCACTACACCACTCTGGATAGAGGCTACCTTGTAGACTCGTGTACCCTTCTCTACATCGCCATAAGTTTCTTTTATCCACTGTGCTAGTGCTCAGTCTGAGGTCTTCCCTAGGTAAAAGTCCTATGGGTCAGGGCCTTGCATGCTAAGTCCTGTGATTCGATTGATCAGAGTTAGATCCACATTGATGCGACGGTCCAACCATAAGTATCCTTCGTGGTAGCAAGACAACAACAACTTGACACATGCGTTGACTTCCTAGTGTCTGTCAAAGTTATGGATCTTCATTATGTTGAGCAGTGTGGACAACGTGAGATTTTGGGTCCAAGACTACGGGACAATCTTAGGATTTCTACCTTTGGTCTTGGTTA
>JASDQU011102051.1:0-12263 GCA_032191745.1 Picea mariana | reverse complement strand
AACCATCCATCAAATAGAAGATTTCACTTTCGGCACAATCGTCAACTATTTGGTCAATGAAGGGGGTAGGAAAGTTGTCCTTAAGACAGGCTTTGTTGATATCCCTATAATCAACATAGACACGAATCGTACCTTATTTCTTGTTAACCGAAACTAGATTGGATACCCAATCAGTGAAAGCCACTTGATAAATAAAGTCAGCTTTAAGAAGTTTTTCAACTTCAAGCTTGATAGGAGCTACTTTACGAGAGTGGACAGGGAAAAGTCTCTGCCAGACGGGTTTAGCGTCTAGGTAGTTCTTAATTTCATGTACAACAATATCAGGGTCAATACCTGGCATCTCTTCGTAGCTCCATGCGAATATGTCACGAAATTCTTGAAAAAGTGACTTATATGCAACAAACTCATCGGTGGAACATGAAGCTCTGATGGGGACATTTTCGACAACTCCAGTTTTAATAGATATGTCGAGGGGGATAGTGGGAGAAATGTTACTTAATTTCCCTTTGTATAACACATCGTGTGTGGATTCAGGAACCGAAGAAAAAATGACAATGGTCAACGGAGTCGAGATCCATTGGTAACTCTCGATGGTGTGTTGTTTGAGAAAGAGAATGGAATGATGATGTCCATCATCCCAAGGGGTATATTCCATCGACATAACTGACATAATCATCTCGTCCATGGGAAAAATAACGTGGAATGGATCAGGAGATGAATCACCGAGAGAGGGAGTAGAAGGGTCAGTCGATTGAATGTCTTGGTAAGCGGATTCAACCGGACTTAAAGGCATCTGGTAATCGTAGCGAAGATAATCACCGGGTGCGGGTATTATCCACGGGTCAGAAGCTATGGGATTTTCACGGATGAAGGTGGAGATCATGTTAATCGAGGCAACCAAAGGAGGTGGAATGTCAAGTGGTGAGACTGGAAACATACCCATCAGAGTGGAATCTTTTAGTAGACCCACAATGACATTCTCGTACCCAGAGGGTGTCTTTGCAATGAAAGGTACATTACTGGTACGTGTACCAGAGTTAAAGAAGGATTGTTGGTCTAGTGTAACTATTTTTCCCTAATGTGGAAAGAGCACAATACGAAAAAGAGTAGACATGACTTCACACATAGAATTGATCCAGCTACGGTCAAGTAAGAGGTTGTAATCGAGAGGTGTGTCAAAGACCTCAACTTCTTTGTTGACCATTTTTCCTTATAACATAATAGGCAATGAAGGGAGAACACTGTAGGGTTTAAAACCAGATCCATTAAAGGATTTGAGCATGTTGTGTGATTCAGTTAAGGGAGGAGAGCCAATGGCTTTCCAGCAGGCGATAGACATGACACACGTCAAGGCACCCTCATCAATAATTGTTCTACAAATGTTCTTGTCGGCGAAAACAACTTGTATTTGAAATGCGAGCTGAGGGGGTAACCTTGGAATGTGATATTCCAAGTCAAAGATTATTAAATTCGTATCTGTAGGGTTGATTCCACCGATAGCTTTCAACAGTGCCTTCCGTTGTGTAGGACAACTCTGAAGCACTTCGAGGGCTAGCATCACAGATGGTGCTTGTGCCATATCTTCTACGATACTATAGTTATGGGCAACACGCGCATGGGGAGTCACCAATTTTGTTATTGGATAAATCAATAGTTGGAAACATGAACTGATCCCCCTAGATCCACTTAGATCTAGAACAAAACAAGATAGAACAAGACACTTTCCTTAAGTTGCAATCATTTAGTTTACTATCCAAAGAGGAATAGATAACATACCTTATGAATCACTTCCTTATATCTTTGTTGTCCCTGCTTCACTCCAGTACTCTTGTAGAATCATATCTATGCAACACAAATCAACCAACGTGAAAGAAAAAATAGTATAATTCAATGACAACCTAAACATCTGATCAAGGAGTCATGTAATAAAACACTAATCATTTTATGGGAAAGAGACGTGCCACCATATTATATTAATGAAAAGTAGAAAATACAACTGAATTGCCTTGATGTCACAAGTTCCCTTTTAGTGGTCCTTTGTTCCAACACACACATACACTTGCTCCAAAATTTGCATGAAGATAATCCACAAAATCTTGATGGACAAGTGGAGGCCTCAAGCATCAGTAAGAGCAGGATTCTTCACATAGTCTTCAGCCTATTCTTTCATCAATTCTCTTCTTAATCTTACTTCTTTTTGCTTAAACTTTTCCATTAGAATCCCATGTTTATATAGAAGAAGGTGAAGTGGTTAAAAGGATGAGGATGATCCCACCAAATTAGAGAAACCAATAGGATCGCAACCACATGGACGACACCTCACATTCTAGAAGATTCCCCTTCTAGAAACTTTGTGAAACCTCTTTCCTCTTTTAGCTTTGGAACGTCGCTGCACCTTGCTTTTTTAGCAACCTGTGGAAATACCACGGGCCAGCCATAGAGCAGCCTGTGGAAATGATAGATTTCCTCATTGTGTAGTATGAGAAGCCTATGGACCCTTTCTAAAAAGAATCCTAGTAGAGGAGGAAAGAAGTTTCTTTTCTCAGGAAAAAAGTCATGTTGGGAGCCTGAACACATGTCTGTGATATCATCATCAGAATGACCAAAATAATGTGTAACAGAAGTCCAAAATGAACCCATACATTAGAGAAGAACATATGTGTTGTATGTTCATTTGTGACATGTTTCTTGCATGGCATTGGAATACACATCTTGATAAATCTATCCACACCAATATATAGATAATCATGCCCTATCCTAGACATTGGCAAACCCCCTATAAATTCCATGTGGATACTTTCACATGGTTGTGAAGGTACCAAAAGTGGTGTATATAACCCTAGGTTTTGGTTGCTAGGCTTACTTGTGGCACACATGACACACCCTTTGATATACTCAGAAATTGTTTCGTTCATATGAGGCCAATAAAAATACCTCTCTAATTGTGTAACTATCTTACCAACCCTGAAATGAAAAAAGAAGATAAATATATGAGCTTATTGATTATATTTAATCTTTCATCTCTTGGTATACATAGTTTTCCAAAATGATATAAAAAATTGTCATGGATATAATAATCTGATTGTTGATTATCATGAGTTAGCACATCATATGCTTCTTTAAAATCGTTATTCCTAGCATATTGTTATGCATAAATTTCATGTGCTAAATGATTATAACTGTGTATTGTAGATGCATTAATTATTGGTCTTGATAACTGTTAACCAAAATTTGTTCACCTATATTTTCCCACTCTTGGATCCATAAAAATATTGATATCAAAAGAAGACATTTTTTGAACTTTAATAAGTTAATTCTATAGCTCTCAGTCTCATCTTCACCATGTATTTTGTGGATCACAAATATGTTTCTATATGCCTAAGTTACTCAAGCTCTTCTTTAGAGGTATGATTTTTAATAACCTTTCTGAGCATCATGTTCTCCTCTCCTTTTTCGAATTTTGGCTAAGTATTCTCATCACTTTCATCTCCATCTATCTCAACACTTAACATTTTTCTCTTGTCCACTCTAATCCTACTACCTCTCCCATACGCTCAACTAGTCTCAACACTTAGTATTTTTGGGACTCCTCCCTCATCTCCCCATCTATTTCACGGGTTGGAGGACTCATACATACCCTCTCCTCCTTACACTCCCTCATCCTCCAACCCATTGTCTACACATCACCCTTAGCCCTCAACCACCTACAAATTAATCCCACCCCTTTCTCCACTCCTACCATTCTCCTTATCTCTCCACCCTCTCCACTCCCTTATCCCTTATCCTCCCATACTTAGCCATATTTCAATCTATGGTGGGGGAGGACAGCCACCACACTCCTTTAACCTTCCCCCTCACCTTCCTCACCCCCGCTCCCATTACCTACATTTCTCCTCCCTCACTATTTGCATATACATTTATCCCCTTTCCCCCCTAACTACTCAAAATCCTCGTCTAGTTCTCGGACATTGACCACCCTCACTCCCTTATTCACCTCACTCCCCAACCTACCAACCCACTCCCATGGACTACAAACTCACCTGCTTAATTTTCGCCACCCACATTTCTCCCCTTCCCCTCATCTCAAATATCATCTACCTTCCCATAATTAACCTATTTTTGAAGTTTTCACCTTTAAAATGTGAACCAATAATAATTTTTCACATGGCATGTTACTATTTGGCGTGCTATGGAGGAATGACACATGGCATCCAATAAGATCATTACATGTGGCAACATACAAAGAGGGACATGTGACACGATCTGATTTAATAATGTGACCTACAATCAATTTCTGACATGTAGCGACATCTTATTGGATGAATCATCAGGGTGACTGGGCATGAGGTGGATGACAACAAGATTCAAAAACTATTATTTTATTCAACAATTTTCTAAGGAGGTCGAACCATGTATGCTCCATAATCTTCTTCGTATGTTTCTTGTTAAGTGTATGAAACACTTAGTATTATATATCATGAAGAATATAATATACCAATGCATGTGGAATAGAATTTTAAACCAAAAAGTCGAATTTTATGAAGGGAATCACGAAAATCAATCCAGGGGTTGAGATTTGCCCATTGATTTTGATCGACGGTAACTAAGTGTTGATCTTGCAAAGGCCATAACTTCAGTTATGGGTGTTAGAATTGCGCAAAATTTATATCGTTGAAAAGGTGTTTTGACGTAGAATATGTTGGTATAGGTTTAAAATGTTTAAATGTGGTACATTTTTCTCATAAATTAAAATATCAATCATCTTTATTTTTAATGGGCCTGCGTGACAACTCAACTTCACGAGCTCATATCTTGAGATCCGGGTGATGGATTTGGGAAAATTTTATATCATTGGAAATATGCAACGATGAAGAGAACATCAAAAGTGGGTTTTAACTTCTATAAAATTAAATTGCAGTCGTCCTCTTTTAGTGGAAAATTAATTAAATTTTAAAAATAAAAGTTTAATTAAAATATTTTATTAAAAGGGAAGAGGGACCCATTTTCAATATACTTATATTAATGATGTGAGTTCGTTAATGAGGAATTAATAAAGCATTAATAAAAGAGAATATTCCAAGAATAAACTTGTACGGGAATTTCAAGAAAGGGAGAAACCCTAACTACTCAAGTAGTTAGAAAATCGCTTCTTAAAAAGAGAAGAGAGGCTTCATCAAAAGGTCCAAGAATTAGTATTGTGAGAAGGGAATGGAAGAAGATCAAAGGAAGAATAAAATACAACGATGGATACAAAATCAAGCTTTTGATCAAAAGAAATAAATCTTTGTCTTCTCCTTTTTCTATTCTTCTACACCACTTCTCATAGCTTTATGCTTGAAACTCAGAGTTGGGAACAGGGCTAAGTTGTTGAGTGTTTTTATTATATTTTTATAAGATATTTTATTATATGATCATGGAGTATTTGAAGCCACATACATGGCTATCAAATATTTTGTAATGAAGAACATCTTTCATGAATAAGACTCCACAAAGAATTGTTTTAGGGTTGATCTTGACTGTATCTTGTAACTTTGAGTTTTAAGTATGAGATATTTGAGGTTGACCTATAAAATTATCTTTTGATATTAATAGAAATACTCTTTTAAAATTCTTTGAGATGATCAAATTATTCTCTCCTATTTTTCATGAAGAATACATGGATGTATTTATATATGATTAAGAAGATTGTGTGTGATATTGATCACAATTTAATTTTGATGTTGAATCTCTCCTTCAATATTTTATTATTGTAAAGATAATTTTGTTGCAGATAAAGATCATATGGGGTTATTGAAGAACCGTTTTTCATTTAAATCTAGGCAATAAAGATTTTGGATTTGATGTCTAGCACTCTCCATGTTCCAAGCTATTCAAAGATATTTATTTTAGCCAAAGAGGAGAACCACCTCTCTAAAAACGAAAGGGTATTAATGTCCTCATGAGGTTTTCGTTTTGGTCCTAACGGATTCAAGCAACAACAGTAACACAACTACAACCTTATTATGAATACCCTTCTTACACTTGATTACTAGATGAAAATACTGTAGAAAATCCATCCACCTAAAGTGTCGTGACTGTTGTAGCTTGGTCTCTGACTAAAAATACTGTAATGGTGGATGATTTGTATGAATTATCATCTCCTTTCCCATTATGTAATGCTTCCATTTCTTTACACTTTGTACTATTGCATACGATTTCTTATCATATGTTGGATAGATAATCACAACTTGAGTGAAAGTCTTAGAATGATAAAATCTAGTTTTACCTCATTCAATCTAAGACTACACCCATGGAATTGTTGGACAGTTGGTTGTCATTGATTTCAACCCTTGGAAATTAATGTCAACCTTTGGAGAAGTTCGGAATCCCTAGAGATATTGTTGAGATTGATGGTGAGTTAGTTTTCATTTATGTCAACAAGAGTGGTTGATGTCAGTAGATGTCATGGGTGCATTTGATGAAGTCTACATGAAGCCCTCGAGATGCAGTCATGAGACCTGAATTTTTTTGAGGAATAAGGACATGAAGGACAATGTAAATGTATATAATACACTCATATATGGATACGCCTTGTTGTGTCATTTATGGTGATAGGTCGTACACCACGTGCTTCATCACTGTTAGGGAGAGATTCCCTCATGAAGTTGGAAGCTCGAAAGAATGGTTAAGAATCCCCTAATTGGTTACAAGTCAATTAATGAAAGGGTAAAGTGGTTGTAACAAGAAATTCAAGAATCCCTAGGAGTAAGGAAAGAGGTTACCTAGAAAAAGTATAAATACACCTCAAGGAGTCTCTCATAAGTACACACACTTTCATTGAATATCTATATTGTGAGAATGTTATAGTGTAAAAGTTTGGTTTATTAGTGAATCTGATGTTAAGTTTAAAGTTACGAAGGTTAAAGTCTCATAATTGTGACAAGAATAGTGTGGAAATTCACGAGTTTTATCAAGAAGGGCATAGACATTCGTGAGTTGAAACAAGAAGGGAACGAGCATCTGAAGTTTCAACAAGAAGGGAATGGACATCCGAAGTTGTAGAAAGAAGGGCGCAGATATCCATGAGTTGCATCAAGAAGGACATGGACATCCTACAGTTGCAGCAATAAGGGTGGGGACATCCACGAGTTGAATCAAGGACAAGTCATGGATCAATTAAAATACCTTGAAGAAGATTCCATCTCCTATTTGTTGAAGACTATTTGTACAGGTTGTTCTATTGGGCTGTGATGACATGCTTTAGGTCTTCTTCATAAGTAAATGTGTGTTTTTTATGTATTTGTTTGAAGCTTGCATCTTGGATGGTATGGCACATGCTTAAAGGATGTCTTGGAGGGCCTTGTAATACATGGTACATGGTTGCATATGATTGAAGTGATATTGATACATGCTTGAGACATAATCTTGGTGCTTGATATATGGATGTTATGGTTCATTTTTAGATGCACATTTCATGGTACATGGTACATGGTATATGGTACATGGTTGATGATATGGTACAATATTGATGCATGATTGATACATGATATGGTATATGGTTGAGATACATTGTTGGTATATGGTATCATACAGGTGTTGATGTACATTGTTGATGTACATGGTATGGTATATGATTCACAGTTGATATGGTTTTGACGTACATGGTTGATGGTTGAGGTACATGGTACAGGTAATGGTGCATGGTTGATTCACTTGTTGTGGTACATGTGTTGGTGCATGGTTGATGAACTTGTTGTGGTATAGGTTGTGGTACACAGTTGATTCTTGGTATGGTACAGGTTGATGGTTTGGTACATGCTTTGGTACATGGTTTAGACACATATCTTGTGATGGTATGTTGGTGATTTTGGAACATGCTTGGTAGAGGAATGTGTCGGTGATGTTGTACATATAGTTGAGAGGTTTCCTTGGTATATGATCCATGTGAGAGGACATGGTTGAGTATCAGTGATAGTGACAGGTTGGACAATGACAAGTTGATGTGACAGATTGCATACAGTGACATGCTAGCAGGTTACAAGTTGATGTGACAATGATAGTGACAATGACAGTGATAGTGATAGTGATAGTGGAATTGATTGTGGTAGTGAAAATTGGTCTACACTTATACTTTAGGGTGGCAGGACAGGGAAAGGAAAGGGGTTTGTAGCTTCCTTTTGATTGGTGTCGGAGAACTCAGGGAGTTGGAGATTCCTTCAAGTTGGAGCTTGAGAATCAATGGGTTGTATCCTCCTTTTGGTTGGAACCAAACAATTCATGGAATTGTATATTCCTTCAAGTTGAAGCCTGCAAATAGGGGGTCGTAGCCTCGTTCCAGTTGTAGTTGCAGAATTCAGAATTTGGTGCTTCCAATGAATGTATTCTTTGATATTTATAAGAAATCATTCTATGGTTTTCTCCCATTTGGGTTTCCATGCAAATTATGTTGTATTGTGTATTTGATCTGATGATGTTTATGTGATGTTGCTTACATTTATATGCTCATGATTTATTGAATGAAATCATAGGTGATACATTGATGATATACTACTAATACGTTTGAATTTTATATATTATGGTTAAAAGTGGTAAAAGTGCTCATATTGATTCACCCCCCCTCTTAGTATTCCAACGGGCATATCCTCTTGCATTAGTTTGAATATTAAATCGTTGTTGTAGATCTGTCAGAGCCAATACTTGTGCGATGCTTATCTTTTCCTTCAATGTCTCAAAGGACTTCAATTTTTTTCCTTCCCATTGAAAGACATGTTTAACACTTGTTAATGCATGTAGAGGTGTTTCTATGTATGATATATTTGCAATGAATTTCCTCCATTATTGTACTTCTCCTAAGAAGCTCCTCACTTCGGTGGCAGTAGTTGTCTTGGGCCATTTCACAATGACTTCAACCTTTGTAGGATCTATCTTTAACGGAACATTCCCTACAATGTAACCCAAATATACCAGAGACATTTTTCCAAATTCACATTTAGATAACTTGATATACAACTTCTTCTTCTTCAAGAGTTCAAATACTTTATTGGCATGCTTTATATGATCTTCCATCTTCAACTAAATATCGATATGTCGTCTAAATAGAAAATAAAAAAATCATCTATGTAGGGTTTGAACACATCATTCATCACTCTCATAAATGTTGTCGGTGTGTTACATAACCAAAATGGCATAAGAAACCATTTGAATAATCATTTCTTGGTCTTGAAAGAAGTGTTCCATATGTCTCCTTCTGCAATTTTGATATGATGGTAACCACTTATCAAGTCCAACTTAGTGAAATGCACAACATTATTTAACTAATATAATAGATCATATATTACGGGAAGAGGATAATGATTCTTTACCGTAATCTTGTTCAGGGCTTTAAAATCAATACACATCCTCCATGTGCCATCTTTATTCGGAACTAATACAATAGGATAACCACACACAGAGGATCTTTGTCTAATGATTCCTTTATTGAGCAGCTCCTAAACTTGCTTCTTGATTTCTTCATTTTCGATTACTCGTGACCTGCACATTCCAATGTTCAGAAGAGGAGCATCCTGATGCAAATGTGTTTCATGTTCAACATCCCTTTTAGGAGGAATCCATGTAGGTTTTTGAAACAACTCATCATAATTAGATATGATGTTGATCAACTCATGTTTATGATTTGGATCACAACCTGCTAAAGTATTTGTTATATCTTTGTCTTTTTGTTTCACTATCATGAGAACAAAATATTTACTTACACTCACGAGTCTCTTGATTTGCCCTATGCTCACTAAATAAAAATAAGTTTTGATGCGATGAGCTCTGGAAATATATTCTACCCCATCCTTGAGAAGGTGATATTTATTCTCTTCTCGATAGAACACAACCTTCCTATCAAATAGATATGGACTACCCAAGACAATGTCGCAAATGTCAATAGGCACAACATCTAACTCAACCTCTTCAAAGAACTTAGTTGTAATTGCAAACCTCATCTTACATTTCTTTGTTACCTAAAAATTAGCATCGTCATACACCTAACCTAATAGATATGGATTTTTTTGAGGTGTCTTCTTCAATCCCAACTTCTTAACAATTTCTTCAGATATTAGATTAGTTTTATATCCACTCTTTAATAAATTATCTACCTTTGTATGCTTGACTATAACTCTGACATAAAAAATATCTCTCCTTTTCTTCTAATCAATATCACTTTCCATCTTGGCATATTTAACTAAATAATTTTATTTCATAGATCATATATATTTCTTCCTATGGCCATGATCTGTGATTCATCTCCAAAGCATGACCCTAGATCTTGATGAGTTGATGCAACAATCTTTTTCTTCCCTTTATCCTTGAATTTATTTGGTTGTAGATATGGATGCAACTTCCAACACTTTGATTCTTCACGGCCCTTTCTCTTACAATGGGAACATGTAGGTCTTCCTTCAGCTTGCTTCACTATGGATGAATTCTTACTCTTCCATTTACTTATCGGTATCTTCTCGAACTTGAATGACTTCTTATCCTGGCTCATATGCTTACCCTTACTAGCCTCTATATGTGTATCTTTTACTGACACCTTATCAATTTTAGTAAGGTTAAACATTATAATAGTGTGAGGAAGATATGAATGCATGCCTTGTTTTTTAGAATCCATCTTATGTCGTCGAAATCTCTTTCCAATTTCAGACTTATAACTTGAAAGTTTTCCTTTACCAAGTTTGAGTTTTTCTCTTGTAAGCATTAACTTGCAAAATACTTGTCAAACTTTCTCTGATACCAACTTGATCCAAAAAATGCTTAGATGTTGATAATTTTAAATACACATAAACATCTACTTGATCTTCGAAATAAAATGATCGCTTGACTTTTTTTCAAATTACATGTGAAGAACTTATCTAACCAAATATACTTTAATGATAAATAACTTGTAAACAATTGAGCTTGAAATTACCTTTTTACATGTTTCTCAAATGAAGAAACATAGTGCACCATTGAATTCCTGGTGAAAAAACATGCAAAATTGATATAAAATACTTGAAATTCCATCAACGTACCCCTCGACACGCTTTACAGTGTAACCTCAAAATTTGTGTACCCTAGGGCATGAATTATGAGGCCACTCAACATTAATTAATTATTTCCATAGCCTTGGGTCATGCACCATTAAATAGGGCATGCCCCTAACTAAATCTTGAAATTTAAGGTCGGCAATGTAGTATACCCCAACTTTCCCAAAATAAAATAAAAAAGTTGTTAGGTGCATTAAAAACTTCTTGACTCTTCAATATTTGCTCAAACATAACTTTGTTATAAGCAGAGTAGCTTTATCATCACTACTAGATTTGAAAACTTATGCTTATTTTGTACTTAGTACAATTGTGACTAGGGCTATCATAGCCCTTAGAATATCTACCTCTCTGTGTTAAATTATGTTGTGCAAAAGTCACATTACACAATAATCTAAAGGATATTGACTATCTTAGAGTATATCCATATCTATTAATAATCACCCATATTGACTTACATTCACAAGGTTTACTATGAATTTATCATATGGATTCCATTCTACTGACTCTATTCATGTCCAAAGGTATATCTAAATAGTTTATCACCTAAACTATCATATCCTTAGTTCTATCTATATCAACATACTTATGCATAAATTGTGTACCATGATATACAATTCTATATATTATATGAATGTTATATACCACACGATCCATAGCATAAATAACTCATTTAAAACATATGGCACTAAAGTTATCCATAGTATGAAATTATTGTTTAACATATACAACGATAACTTATTCATTGTATTGCTTAAGCATTTAATACACAGGCTACGATCCGACATGAGTAATGATATAGTTACCTATCATTAACATTTATCATACAGGACACTACCCGTTTGACATATCAATAGCAAGCTCCCAACGATACCTGTTGTTAGACCTGAGTTGTTTAGCAAGTTGGGAACCATACTGGGTAAGTGAAAGTTTTAAACCTGTGAAGTAAAGCAATGCATATAGATTCTTAAGAAATACAGAAATTAATCAATGGCTCATACACAGAGTACACAGAGATTTTTACCGGAAACCCTCAATCGGAAAAACCTTTCTTATTTTCATTATGTCGAATTTCACCATTCACCATACAATATATACAATTGTTTTAGGTATTTCGTAGATACCAAAACCCTAATCCCTTAATCCGGGATTAATTTACAAATCCGCTAAAAATAGTAAAAACTGCCCAAAAAAAAAAAAATGGGGCGCTACCCC